>JAMYXO010007003.1:0-12735 GCA_033310375.1 Conus canariensis | reverse complement strand
GGTTTCTGCAAACCGGAAAACCCGGTTGTAGGGATAAAAAGAGTTAAAGACTTTTTGGATTCTGTTCAGCATCTGGCGTGGCAAACAAGTTAAAAAAAGCAACCTAGGTGTATCCCAAAGCAAAGCCAAAATGCTTCCAAAACATGTTGCAGCTGTTTCTTTTTTGCCTATGTACACCCTTTTTTCACCCTTCCCTCTGTCTTTTCCCTTTTAAATTATCAAAAAACACGAAAACCAAAAAGGCACGTGCTTTTCAACAACAGAAATATCCCTTGTAATCATTAAATGAAAAAAAGAAATCAAAATTATTCGGGTTTGTTTTTTTTAATGTGATTTTTTACTTTTTGTAAAGGGGGTTTTGCACACATGGTACTTGTTTTCATTTTTTCGTTTGAGTAGGTGAATATAAATGTGTCGTCACACACACGGGGCCAAAGCATGTGAAGAAGGGTTTTTTAAATGCGAATTAGGGGACATATGGGTTACATGTCCAGCTAATCCAACACCAATTGTGTGACAAAAAACATACTGCCTTTTATTAGGAAGATGGATTTTACCCCAGTTCATGTAAAAGAAAAAAAAAATTTTGTTGATCAGACACATAAACAAAGCTCTGTTTTTTGTCCTTTTCCAAATCACAGTTATATCGTTCTGAATACACTTTTTAAGAGGATTGTTTGGGAAAAGGTGCATACATTTTAAAGAAATGGGGAAGCGCTGAAATGGGACAGTGAGAGAGGTATCAAATCAAAAGGAGGGACAGGATTGGGGGGAAGTATGGGGGGAAACGGGGGGGAAAGGAGGGGGGGGGTTGGAAAGGGGGGGAAGAAATAAAAATGTATGTGAAGAGTTAAAGCCTTTGAAATTAGCATTTGATTTTTTTTCCTTATGGTTTTTTTTTTCCTTTAAAAAATAACTTTCAAAAAATGGCTAATTTTCCAAAGGTGAATCATTTTTCCACTGAAATGCTTTACCTTGAAGGGCCCGGTATGTCAAATTGAAAATTTTTCCTTAACATTTATTTATTAAGTTTTATTAAAATCTTTTTTGATTTTTATTTGATACTTTTTTTTTGCCCCAACAGTATCTTGTTAATCTGTCTGTTTCTGCTTTGTCATGGTGGGGCCCGTTTTTTTTATTACTGCAAATTTATGCATATTTACAACACACACACCCCACACACACACACACAACACACCACACAACACACCCCAAAACACCACACAAAAGGGGTCACTGAAAGCTACAGAGCATGGTGGGAACCCTTTTTATCTTTTATGCTCTTAATTTTTGGTTGGGCAAGAACAGTGCCCTCACGTCTGTCTTCTATGCCTCTCATCAAATCCTTTGTTTACAGCCGGGCCCAAAATTTTAAGGCCCACAGAGGACAGACACGACATTAAAACTATCCACATAATTGAATCTCACGATTTTTTTGGGTTTTTTTATCCCATACCTGTTTTTAAATAAACTTGTCACCCCCCCTTTGCGGACTGACAACAATGGGTCATGATTTTGATTTTGTTTTACACAGTCCATCTTTTTATGTGTAATGGTTCATCAAATGGAGGATGTTCAGCATGTTTTCCAAACAGTATTTTTCGTTTTTTTGCTTGTATTTGGTTAAAAAAAGTTTTGAGCAAATACTTGCTGTTTGTCTAGAAATTAAAGGGTTATCTTTTTTTTGGCGGTAGTATGCAAACACGGATGTATCTGATTTGCTGCAGACAAATTTTGTCTGACACCTTTTTTTTTCCCTTTAAACCCCCCCCCCTTTCCAAAAAAGCCTGCCTATTTTGGAGTGGATGATTTGTTTACTGTTTTAAGATTTGATTTCTTGTATGTGAGGTGTTATTAAAAAAGGTGAAAGATTCCCCTTTTTGAATTTTTTACAGCACTAATGTATGTCATCCCAAAATACCCCCCCCCCTTTACCCCCGAGGCAGCCCACTTGTTATGAGAAAAATTTCTTTTATACACACAAAATTTTTATTCGGAAAAATCACTAGGAAAAACGGATCGATCAAATTAAAAATTGACTAATGAAAAAAAAGGCCTCATGATTTAATTCAGAAGTTGGGATGTTTCTGCAGCAGTTAAGACTAGAGCATTTTTCATCTCCCCTTTCCTCTCCTCTCTTGAATTACCCCACTTTTTGCATGCAAACGCTTTTTAAACATACGCCCCGAATACCCCAAAAACAATTGTATACATTTGAGTAGGAAGGTTCCCTTTGTATGTGATGGTGCAATAAAATCATGCGTACTGGTTAAAAATTTCTAAAGTGTCACTTGCTATTACCTTAAACCCCATAATGAAAAAAAAAATCTAAAAAAAATTTCAATGTATTAAAACCCGGGGTAGTTAAAAAAACAAATTGGGTATCTTCGTTTTAAAAACATTGTTTGGATACTTATGGTTTTTCTTTTTTTTTGGTTAATTGGTGGAGGGGAATTATGAAAAACTGTTTTTTATGTGAATTTTTAAAAACACATGATTGTTGTTATAGAAAAAATTTGGGATATAAAAAACTTATTAGTGACAGATATTCAACATACGTTCCTTAAAAATCCTTACGGCAGCCTGAGAAATTTTAACTGTATAACAATTCCAAATTTTGCAAAATGTTTGTGAGATTTTCGACTTGGTGTTAGTGATTTGAATGCCCCATCAAAGATATACACAAAAACTCCAAAAACTGTCCTTTGTCATCAAATTTGGGGGTGAAATACACCTTTGATTGTTTGTCATCCTATAAATTTTTAAAGAGAAAAAAACTTTTGCCTATACTAGAAATGTTTCATAAGTGTCATTGTTGGGTTTTATGCAAAATAAAAAGTCGCTCCGTAGCTATGTTAATTTTTTTTAAAGCAAAAACGAAGGGGGATGTTATTAGTTAACACAAAAATGAGAGTAATTTCAGGGAAATTTTGTTAGCAAATATTTTCTTTCAAATTTTCAGTTTTTTCAATGGGGGGGTTTTTGTTTTTTCAAATTTTGTTCTAAAAATTATAAAAGAAGGGGGGGTGGCTTTGAAAAACCTATTTGAGTTAATAATTCTCTCTTCCCCCCTCTTTGAACTTGAAAGTGGCCCTTTTGTTAATGGCCCAAAATGGGAAAGGCCCCCTTTCTCTAAAACTGGGCTAAAAAAAGTTTCCAAGCAAAAGGTTTAAGGGGAGGGCCATATGGTTATTCCCCTTACTTCTTTTTTTTGAAAATTTTTCCCAAAAATCAGCTTTGAAATAAAAAAAGAGAACCTTAGTAGACTGGATTGAGAGATGTCTTCATCTTTGCAACGGCCCTTTGATTCTCCAAAATTTCACATTTGCGCTTAGAGTACCCCATTTCCCCGCTTAAGCTACTGAAAGTTTAGTGCCGGGGACGGTTTTTCATGTTAGGGGCTTATTTTTGAAATTATCTATATTGATAACCAAAACATCCTTTTTTTCATTTTTGATTTTTAAAAAACAAAAACCAATTAGAAAAGCCGTTTTAAAAAAATTTTTTCATTTCCCAAAAAACTTTAAAATGGAGAAATGGCGTCCATTAGAATGAACAAATCGTTTTTCAAAAAAACTGGAAACAAAAGGAATAAGAAAACGCTGAAGATGCATTTGGGAAAACACAAAAAAAGGCCCCCTTCCTTAAAAACCTGTCAGTGTAAATATACCCAAGTTCCCATGAAAAGTATTTTTTTTCCCCTTTTTTTTCTAAAGGGGGGCTACTTTCAGTTAACTTTGATGCTTTGTGATCAAAGATCATTTCCCCTTTGGGGAATCTTTTTACATGAAAAAAATTGACCAAACACTTTTCTGGCCGTCAAAATTTTTTTGCCCTGGGAGTGAAAGTGTTGCAAATTGTTTGAAGAAAATCTTAATGACATTTTTAATTCATTAAACAAAATTGTGGAAAAAAAAAAAAGCATCCAAATTTCAATTTCCGTTACAACAGGATTTTGTTTTGGAGGGTGGCAAGCAAATAACGGAGAGGCTGCACTTCAAAACAAAAATTTCCTTTTTCCCCTTTTTTTATAGTTTTCTAACTTCTTTTCCCTCCCCTCATCACCTAAACCATTTGTAATATGATTTAAGGCTTCACTGAGCGAGAAATTGCTGCCAAACCCCCCTTCCCTGAGACATTTTTTTTGCACCCCTTAGTGGGAAAGCCCCCTGCCCCCTAGTTCCTTTGTTCCCAAAGCGTGGGGGCAGGGCCCGTTCATACGAGCATGAAGTAAGGTCTAATACTTTGCTAAACATCCCCAAGACTGTTGCAGATTTTTCCCTTTGGGTTTTTTGGGGAAGTGTAGGGGATTTTTTTTGTTCCAGTCACACGGTACAAACCAGGAGAGAGGAAGACCTACATGCCCATTTTCCAGGGGGGTAAATTGACACAGTGGTGAACCCTCAGAGAAGGTTACTATTTATGGTAAAATGAGAAAGAAAATGATGGCAGTATTAACAAGAAAACATTTTTCCCTTGTGAGCTTCCACCTTTAAACTGTTGTATGTGGGAAGAAGCAAAAAACGGAAATCCTTGCTTTTGCTTTATTTTTAACCCCTTTTTTTATTTCTATACTTTTTTACCCGGTTCAGGCTAAGTGTTCATTTAAAAATTGTCAATTTTTTTTGTATTAAACAACAGGGCCTTACCCTTTTTCCCACATTTTAACTTAAACCTGACAAACAAACATTCCCCCGCTCAATAAATCAACAATTGAAAAAGTCATTTTTCACTTATTCTACAAATTTGTTTCATAGCTTTGTTATCATCTTTCAGCAGATTATATTAAAAAATACCTAAAGACTTTTTTTTTATAAAAGAAAAACATCAGAACCAGCGAACAGCTTTTTTTGAAAGCAAACACCCTTTCCGTGAATGTCACAGTATGTGGAATGAACATTACAGCCAGCTGAATCAAAATTGGAAAGTATGGCTGACCCTACAACACAAAATCGTGAAGTAGTCTGTAAAAACAGCGAAAACTCCCCTTTTGTTTTTTTTTTTCTTCTTTTTTTGTTGTTAAAAAGTATGACAATAAAGTAAGCGCCCAACCTCATGCAACCAGCACATGTAGAGGAGGGAGGCACAAAGAACGCCATTCATGAAGCCACAGCCCCCCAGCCAAACCCCCGGCACCACACCCCCAACCCACCCACCCTTTCAAATGCACAGAACACAGCTTGCTTCACCTCCCGCCTTGCCTCCCTTTTTTCTTCAGGAGAACCAACTCAAGCTGTTGATGCAAACACGCTCAGTTGCGGTCAGACTGCAAGAGATCATTTTTTAAAAGGTTCCAGCCAACTAACATCACCCAGTCCATCATTTAAAGAGGAAAAAAAGAAAAGCATGGTTTTTGTTCTGAGTAAAGTTACCGACAACACTGTACACTTTATGAAAGTTTTTTTCCATTGAACGGCAAAAGTCGTAGCACGTGGAAATAATTGGAGTGGACAATAACTGAAACACTTGGGGGGGAAAAAAAAGGATTTTCTTTTTAGACCAAATCTTTGCTTTAAAAAACAGTCCACGGGGAGAAAGAGCAAAAAACAGCGGAGATTGCAAAAAATAAGGAACGTATCTTCCCTTCTCATCCTCCCTCCTCTCAGTCCTGCCCGGGGCCAGCTTGCTGTGAAGCATACCCACTTTGGATGGGTAAACAACCCCTGTTTTTACTGCCCCAGGTACCCCGGGGGGAGGGTGGTGTTTTCCGGCTCTTTGATCCCGGGGTTTTTGGTGTGCTGTGCTTGGTCCCTCCCCTTTCCCGCCCGGGCTTTTCCCGTGGCCCCCGGGGGGGTGGCTTCTCCCAGGGTTCGGGGGGGTCGGGGGGCTGCTTGGTTTGGGGGTTGTGTGTGGTGCTTGATTTGTTCTTGGGTTGCCTTGGGGTTTGTTCTTGGTGTTTTTGGGTTGTCTTTGGTATTGTGTTGTTTGGGGTTGCTTGGGGTTGTTTTTGGTGTTTGGGTTTTGTCTTTGGTTGTTGTGTTTGTGTGGTGCTTGTGTTGTCCTTGGTGGTTGTGGTGGTGGTGTTGGGTTGTTTTGGTGTTTGTTGTTCTTGGTCCCGGGTTGTTGTTCTTGGGCTTGTGTCGTGTGTGGTGTTTTTTGTTTTTTTGGTGTTGAGTTGTTCTTGGTCCCCCTGGGTTGTCTGGGTTCTTGTGTTGTCTTTGATGTTTGTGTTGTTTGGGTGCTTTGGTTGTTTTGGTTTGTTGTTTGTTCCTTGGTGCCTGGGGTCTGGGGTGCTTTTTTTGGTCTTTGGTGTTTGTGTTGTTTGTGGTGTTGTGTTGTTTTTGGTTTTCCGGGGTCGTCTTTGGTGCTTGTGTCGTTTTGGTGTTTGGGTTTTGTTCTTGGTGCCGGGGTTTTGTCTGGGGTGCTTGGTTTTTGGGGTGCTTGTGTTGTTTTTTGGTGCCTGGGTTTTTTTGTGGTGCTTTTTTGTTGTCTTTGGTGTTTGGGGTTTTTTTCTTGGTGCCTGGGTTGTTTGTGGTGCTTGGTTGTCTTTGGTTGCCTGTGTTGTTTTGGGCCTGAGTTGTCTTTGGGTTGTGTTGTTTTTGGGTTGGTTGTGTTGTTCTTGGGTGTTGGTTGTGTGTGGGGGGGTTTTTGTTTTTTTCTTTGGTGCTTGTGTTGTGTGTGGTGCTTGATTTGTTTTTTTGGTTTTGTGTTGTCTGGGGCTTTTTGTTGTCTGGGGTGCTTGGTTGTCTTTGGGCTTGTGTTTTTCTGCGTGAATTGTGTTGTTGAGGGTCTTGTGGGGTCTGTAAATTTTTCGCTGTGTGAGAACCTGGGAGGGGGTTGGGACTACTACTGGTGTGGGTTGGACCCACCCCTGGCCCGTCGTCAGAGCATTTTGAAAAACCCCTGCAAAAGTTGTGGGTGGGGGCGATGGTCGTCACCTGGCCCTGTTCTGTGTTCTCGGAGGGGAGTGCTGTTTGTGGGGGGGGGAGGTTCCGTTCCCCGGGTGCTTTGATGGATAGGAGTGGTGCCCCAGCTTCTGCAGGGGTCAGAGGATATGTGAACTTTCAGTGCACCAGGGCTGGCTGTGGTGAGAGGCAATGTTGTGTGTGGCCTTTGGGTGTTGTCTGGAGCCTTGTGTGGTTAGGGGAGTCAAAACTTTAGTGTGGAATCTCTAAAAAAGTTGCGTGCAGTGTTTGTGGGGGATTGGGGGTGGAAAAAGTGTAGGGCCCTTTGCAGTGGAGCCTGGTTATCTCCTAAAAAATTACTGTCAGAGGACGCGAGTCTGCGGGGTTTGGGGCGAAAGGGTCACGGGGGTTTGGACCTGTTTTGTGATGTAAATAGGGGTGCTTGGGGACAGATTGGTAATGTTGTGTGGATGAAGGAGCAGTGTCAGCATTTTTTGGGGGACTTTCCCCCCCGTTGTTGGGAAATTTTGTTTCAGGCTTGTGCTTTTGAGGGTGGTTCCTCCAGTTTTCAGACTGGAATTTTCCCAGAGCCCCAGGTTTTTCCCGCTGTAGTGAGGGAGGCAGTGGCACCCGAAGTTTGTGAAGAAGTGGTTGGAGCAAGACCCCAAAGGAAGCCCCTCAAGCCTTGACATTTTAAACAAAATCCCCCCATGCCCAATCAAAAAAAAACAAGACACCCAAACGAAACAAGCAAGCGATAAATGGAGAGTGAAGGACTGGGTAAATTTTTTCCCAGAAAAAAATAGACAGAATCAACACAGATTTATGAAGAATTAAACAGTCATCACAGAGATCGATACGGAAGAGAAAAATAGGGCAAGAAAAGATAAAAAAGTGAAAAACCTTTTTCAACAAAAACTTTTATAAACATTTTACTTTTTTTTTATGTTTTCACCCTAGAATTGTGGATTTTGGAAAAAGATTACCCAATTTTATTTCCAAATTAAAAGTTTACACAGCTTTTTTTTCTTCTTTTTTTCTTTGTTTACCTGCTTGCTAGTCATTTACCATTCATTCTTTTTGTTTTTTCACAAATTTTTATTAAAACAAACAAAAAATACCCAAAAAATATTTTTATTTTTCCTTCATTTTATTAATTTTTCAACAAATTTCAAGGCCCTCGATTTTTGTTTTTTTTTTGGGTTTTTTTTTTCTTTCGAATAAATGTCTTTACTGCACATTTTTTTTCTCAATTAAAATGACATTTGAAAAAAAAAGGGCCTTTTAATCAAAAAATTAATACACTTTCCCTTTAAACCCCTTTTCCATAACGCAATTCAAATCTTCACATCCGGGGAAAACAAAACAATTACCGAGAAACTTAGAAAAAAAAAATCAATAAAAAAAACTAAATCCATTAGAACGTAACAGATGAAGACAGAATTTGCCGAAAACCTAAGAAAAAAAAAAACTAAAAAAAAATATGGGGGCATTTTTCATAGAAGAGGAATGAAACATTTTAACAATATTGTGGGAGAGAGAAATAAAAAACGGCAAAAAGCATGCATTGGGGCAAAGAGAGAGAAGTAAACGGAATGATTTTTTAAAACCCAAATCAGACGTTTCGACAAAAACAGAAAAACAAAATGTTTCAAAATTTTAAATCACAAAAACAGCACCACCCAATCAGAAACAGATTTTTACCCGTGTTACGACCAGGTGCATTCGAAAAGGTTTTTTGGTAAAAAAATGAAACAAAAAAAAATAACCCACAACCAAAAAAGATATTTCAAAGTTTACTTGGGGAAGTTTTGGGGGTCCCAGAACAATTTTACATAAGGGGGCCATGAACGTTTTTCCCCTTGGGGAAAAATTTTTCAAAAATTCCAAAACCCTCCCCCCCTCTCCTTCCCTTTCGTTTACTTTTTGCCCCCCCCTTTTCCTTTTCCACAGCCAACTTCTGGGGTTGCAAGTGCACGGCACACCCACACACACACCCACCACCACCAAATCACCCCCACAACCTCCTCCAAACGCTTATACACTCCTCCACACTCATCAACCACTCAACACAAACAACAACACCACAAAAACCCCAAAAACCACACCCCCACGGGTTATGCACCAAATTTTGTTTGTTTATTTAAGGCTTTTTTTGGCTACCAAAGCATTTTTCCCTTGCTGGTTTTTCCCTTTTTTTAAAAAAAGACGAAAACGCCTGAAATGGGCTCCTACCCCAAAAAGGGGGAAAAAAAACAAACACCAACAACAAAGGACAAGAGAGATGAGTAAATATTATTGACCATTATTTGACAAGACATGATCCCCTTTTTGTTACTATGAGGCAAGCATACATTTTTGACAATTACCTCGGAAGCTTTCCCCTGGGTTACAGTGTACGAGATTTTTGTCCAATTGGGGAAATATGCACTAAAGAAATGAACAGAAAAAGATAAAGAAAGCCCTCCCCCAAGCAAAGAAGGGTTTTGGGGTGGACTCACCCTTTTGGGGGTTTTTGATTTTAATGCTGAAAACACCCCGGGTGTCACCTGCCCCCGAGGGGGGAAAATGCCGGTGATCTTGTTTATATCCTTGATGGTCGACTGCGTTGTTTGGTGTGTGTCATGGGTGGGCCCCTGACAACGAAGAAATGGAGGAAAGGGTGGTGGTCAGGTAGAAGCTGATGGAGGGGCGTTTAAAAGTGGAGGTGCTGGTCGGTGGGGGGGGGTGGAAGATGGTGGTGGTGGTGGTGGAGGTTTTTGGGGGGGTTGAGGGGGAGGGGTGGTGACTGAGGAGGCGTACCGTGTTGGCGGCTCGGAAAACACAGGCTGAGATGAATAATTGACTTTTTTTTTTAAGTCAAAGTTCTAATTTTCTCCTGTTTGCAAAATCACAAAAAGCTTCAAAACAATTGTAGATAGATGGCAAAGGGAGCCCACTTCCCCACACAGATTTGAACAGTTGAGGGGTGGGCCCGGGAAATACTTCCCCGTGTATTTTTTATGAAAACTGGCCAACAACACTAAAGACCCATTGTACGTTTCTTTTTGCAGGTAGGGCCCGGGGGAATATTTTTCCCGGTATCCAACATTGGATGAAAGACAGAATTACAAAAAAGAAAAGGTCTAGCTTGTTCTTGTGTGGCAAAAAAAGTACGCCCATTTCCCAGTTTTTGTTTTTTTCAATTTTCAAAATAAAAAAAGAAGCTAATTTGTATGTCCACGTAGGAAAATGGCTGCCCTTGTGGCAAAAAATAAAAATGAAGAAAAGGCCTTTTTCTTAGCCCATGAATGGTCCTGTGCCCTGAATTGTTTGTGGGGAACATACCGCTTCGACCACACAGTGCTCTGCGGGAAACCCCTAAAACACAACCGCACCTCAAACTAAAAAAATGATGGAGATTTTGTTTTATTGTTTTTCAGGAGAGGGGGATCATTTCACTTTTCCCCTAAGTGTAAACATTTTTGAAAACATCACATATTGCTAAAAGGGAAAAAAAGTAAATGCACAAAGCAAAAAGACTTATACTTTTACATACTTATTTTTCCCTCTCATCTCTCTTGTTCCTCCTTTTTCTTCTCCCTCTCTCTTTAAATACCAACATCCTCTTTCAAACACATACTACACACCACATTTCTCTTTTTTTTTCTTCTCCTTCCCTCTCTTCTCTCAATCCCACCCAACACCAAACCCCACACCACAAACACAACACCCACCACGGCCCGACACACACAATTTAAAGAAAATCAATGCTCCCCTTAACTGAAAAAGCATCAGAAAAATTACAGTACCAAAAGCTTTTTAACGAGTATGTCGGGATGCTTTAAAAAGGCGAACAGAAAAAGAAGGAGTGAAGGCATGAAAAGGCAAACATCGCATGAGACCCTTTTGTTGCAGGCCGGGAGCCCCGACCCATGCAGTCCCCGTTCATCAGCCCCAGACCATGGGGGGAGGCCCAGTGTGCTCATGGGGTCCATGCCACACCGTCCCAATTGCTCCCTGGCTACCCGGACACCTAGCATTACCAAAATCAAACATCTTGGTTAATGGTCACAACCCTTCCCCATGGGGGGACAGGCCCAGTGTGCTCCCCGGGGTCCACCAACCATCAGACAGTCTCAAATTTCTCCAAATGGTACCTGGCACACCACATTGATGAAAGTCAGTGCCTTCTGTTAAGGGCCTTTACCCCCTGCCCTTTCCCCCTGTGATGTCTTTACCCCCCATCCCACCCCAAATTTTTTTTTCGCTCACACCCATATCTTCCCCAATTTTAAAGAAAAATCAACTGCTATCTCAGTCAACATATCTGAATGAGTCCCTTTTTTTCGAAAAACCCCCAAAATGATTTTTTTTCAAATTGCCTCAAAAAACCTCCTTTTCCCAATTGTTTTTCCCCCCCATCGATTATTTCCCTTTTGGTTATGTAGGGCCCCCAACTAATTGTTGTAGTGGGCATGTGCACAAACACCATGCCAAGCATTCCAGTATTTTCTTTTCTTGAGATTTTAGTTCAATCATGTTATTTTTTTACTTATTAAAATCTTCATTTTTATTACTTCATTTTATTATTACCAATTTTAATCTTTTAAAAACACAGACACAGGTGTGGCGGGGATCAAATTTGGTTGTAATGCCCGTGTTGCATTCAACCCCTTTGGCACATTCATCTTATGTTTAACCCTGCTGTAATACAGATCAGATTTTTTTTTCCTTTGACTTCAAAATAAAAAATTGCACCTGGAAAAACAACTGCCGTAACTCGAATTTTTGCATTTTAAGTTTTTTTTTATACTTTTAAGAGCGGGGAGGGGATAAGTAACCAGTCCCAATCACATCATCCTAAAAATAAACTGTGTGTAAAAAAAAAATGTACAGTAGTCAGCTCGCGTATATTTTTTGGGGATAAAAAATTTTTTTTTTTTCGTCTCCTGTAAAATTTGATTCTCAGAATCCAAACCCAAATTTATTGGTTTTTCATAGACTTACACAAAAGTTAAGGAAAACATTAAGCATGATTAAAGTTTAAAAAAAATTTTTAGAACTGTTTTTTTTTTTCACGCCTTTTAAAATCAAATTTTTTTTTCTCATTAAATCTGTTTGCAAAAAAAAACAAAGTATGCTTATGTTTAGAACCGAAAACACACCACCAACACAAACCCCAAAACCATAAATTTTAATGAAACAAAAATTGGGTCCTTTTTAAGTTTTTCCCCAGTCAGATATCAAAAAAAGAGACCAACCCCAAACCTTTGCAGGGTAAAACTTCCCAAAAACAATCATTAAATACAACTCTTCAAAACTTTTCACAGGTTAAAAAAATTCCCATCCCAATCAGTTCAAAAATAAGCCCCTTTTTCGGAAGGTGGGGGGGGGCCCCTCCCGGGAGGGTCCGCTGAGCAGGGGGGCTGCTGGGGGATGAAATTGGTGAAGGTGCTGGGGAAAGGGCCCCCCCACACTGACACACGACCCCAGCCCCCCCTTGTCCTCCACCCTACCCCAAACCCCCCCCTCAACTAATTTTAAATAAAAAGTTTTCAAAGTGGGGTGATGCAAACCCGGAAACTGAAAAAATAGTAAAAAAGGATTACTGTGCCAACACAAAAATCAAAAACACAACCCGTTTCAAAAACCCCTGGGTCTCCCTTTAACCAACGCCTGATGAAAGCCCAATGGTTGAAACGCATGGATTTGTTTTGTTTAATTTGTTTTTTTCCTTCATTTTGGGGGTTTCAGTAATTTGTTTTGCTTTTGGAAAAAAAAAAAAGCACAGAGAATGTGGCCTGAAATGCGATTAAAAAACACATTTTCTTTCAAAAGATTTTGGAAAACCCCAAAGAAAATACCAAGAAAAACAGTGCTGCCGGCCCCAATCATTCATTTTTGTGAT
>JAMYXO010000699.1:0-39433 GCA_033310375.1 Conus canariensis | reverse complement strand
GCCCTTTTAAAAATGGATTCATGTAGTCTGTAAGGGGGACTAAATTTTCCCTTTTAAGAGGGGGAAACCCCATTTTTGTCTTTTAGGATGGCGTCATTTTCTGAAGGTGGCGTCTTGTCTTTTAAAAGGTGGACGTCTTGTTTTTCTTTTTTAGAGGTGGACGTAAATTCTAAAGGGGACGTCAGTAGTCTTTTAAGGGTGGCTCATTTTCTTTTAAGATTTTTAAAACTTTAGGGCCCTGTAAAAAGGGGAAACTTAAATGTAGTCTTAATTGGTGGAACCCCCATGTGGTAAGAGGGGGACCCCAGTTTCTTTTAAGAGGTGGATTCATTACTTTGTGGGGGGGACGTCAAGGGTCTGTAAGAGGGGCTTCATTTTAGTCTTTTAGGGTGGATTCTTTGTTTTTAAAGGGGTTTGGACGTTCCTTGACTCGGTAAAGGTGGGACGTATTTTGTCTTTTTTAGAGGTGGAACGAATTTTGTCTGTAAGAGGTAGACTTCATGTAGCCCTGTTAGAGGTAGCCCCAATGTAGTCTGAAAGAGGTGGACGTATTTTCTGTTAAGGTGGACTCATGTAGTCTGTTGAGGTGGACGTCATTTTGTTGTAAGAGGTGGACGTCATGTAGTCTGTAAGGGGTGGACGTTTGTAGTTTTTAGAGGTGGACGTCATGTAGTCTGTAAGAGGGGGACGTCTTTTTGTCGGGAAAGGTTTTGGGGTTTTTCATTCTGTTGGGGGGACGTCTTTGTAGTCTGTAAGAGGGGGAAACGTAATTTTTGTAAGAGGTGGAGTCATGTAGTTTGAAATTGGTGGACGTCATGTCTTTTTTAAATTTGGAAACGTAAAGTTGGGTCGTAAGGGGTTTAAAACGTCTATCTGTTAGGGGTTAAACGTCAGTTACCTGTTAGAGATGGACGTAAGTAGTCGTAAGAGGGGGAAAGTCATTTTGGGTTAGAGGGGGAAAACGTCATGTTTTTCTTAGAGGGGGAACGTCATCTCCGTAAGAGGTGGCCCTCGTAGTCTGTAAGGGGGGGGGAAACGTCATGTCTGTTAGATGTAAACTAATGTAGTCTGTAAGAAGGGACTTATGTATTTTTTAAGGGTGGCTCATGTAGTCTTAAGAGGGGACGTCTTTTTGTTGAAAGAGGTAGGTCATTATTTCTTTTGGGAGGTGGCCGTCAATTTCTTGTAAGAAGGGTGGACTCATGTAGTCTGTTAGGGTGGCGTCAATGTCTGTAGGGGTTTGACGTCATTTTAATCTTTTAGAGGTGGAGTATAGTCTGAAAGAGGTGGATCCGAGTCTGTTAGGGGAAAAATGACCATGTGTTTTTTAAAAATGGATTCATTTTCCCTGAAAGAGGTGGACATCATGTTTTCTGAAAAAAGGGGTCGTATTTTTGTCTTTTAAGAGTGGACGTCTTTTTAAAAATGAAAAAGAGGAAAGGAAGGGTTTCATGTAGTCTGTTGAGTGACCCATGTAGTCTGTAAGGGGGGCGTCATGTTGGAAAGAGGTGGACGTTCTGAAGTCTTTAGAGGGGGAAAAAGTTCATTTTTGTCTGAAAGGGTGGCCTCATGTAGTCTGTAAGAGGGGACTATTTTTAGTCTTTTAAGGGGGGTTGGTTTAACGTCATGAGTCGGGTTAAGAGGTGGACGTCATGTAGTCTTTTAAGGGGTTTTGGAGCCCATGTCTGTTGGGGTGACGTGGGGGTAGTCTTTTAAAGGGGTGGCCCGTTCAAAATTTTCTTCTGTTTAAGAGGTGGACGTCATGTACCCTGAAAGTGGTGGACGTCATGCCCTTAGATTTGGAACGTCATTATTTCTTTTAAGAGGGGGACGCCCATATCTTTTAAGGGGTGACGCCCTGTTTCTTTTAAGATGGACGCCCATGTAGTTTTTTAAGAGGGGGGAGTCATGTCGTTAGGGGGGAGTTTTGTATCTAAAAAGGGGTTGGACGCATTTCTTTTAAGAGTGGGACGCCCTTATTTCCTGTAAGGGGTGGTCGCCCATTTTCTGTTAGAGGTAAACGAAATGTAGTCTGTAAAAAGGTCTTATTGTCGAAAGAGGGGGAAAATCATGTATCTTTTAAAGAGGGGACTCTTGTTGTCTGTAAAGGGGTTTGGCTTCATTAGTTTTTAAGAGGTGGACCCCGTAAGTCTTTTAATGGTGGACGTAATGAAATTTCCTTTTAAGGTGGACGTCTTGTCTGTAAGATTTGGAGTTTTAGTCGTTGAGGTGGACGTATGTAGTCAAAAAGGGAGGGGGGACGTAATTTCTGAAAAGAGGGCCCGTCATGAAGTTTTTTAAGGTGGAGGTCATGTCTGTTAAGGGGGAAGTAATTTATCTGAAAGAGGGGGGACGTCATTTGTTGGGGTAGTTTTTTTTAGAGGTGGACGTCTTTTTGGTAAGAGGTGGCCCGTCATGTTTTGTTCTTTTTTAAAAGGTTAAACGCCATGTAGTCTGTAAAAATGGACTTCTTGTCCGTTAGAGGGGGAAACTAAATTGTAGTCTTTTAAAGGGACGTCAGTGTCTGTAAGGGGGACGTCATGTAGTTTTTTGGGTTTAGTAGAAGGGGGACGTTTGAAATTTTTAAGGGTGGACGCCCATGTAGTCTGTTAGAGGGGGATCGTCATTAGTCGGGTAAGGGGTTGGAGTTTTTTCTTTTTTGGAGGTGGACGTTTTGTAGTCGGGAAAAGAGGTGGCCCGTAATGTCTGTTTGAGGTAACGTCATGTGTCTGAAAGTTGGGGGACTTCATTTTCCTTTTAAGGGTGGACTCAGGTTGTCTTTTAAGGGGAGGCGTCATGTTGTCTGAAAGGGAGGTGGACGTCATGCAGTTAAAAAGGTTTTGGAAAAACGTTCATTTTAGTTTTTGAGGGGGGACTCATTCTAAGAGGGGACTTTTAATTTTGCCCCTGTAAGGGTTTGGACGTCTTGCCCTGTTAGTTGTAAACTTCATGTAGTCTGTAAAACGGGAATTTCCCATGTATTCTTGGAGCTCTAAAATATTCAGTCAAACTGTTATAATTGAAGGTGGATTCCAGGCTCCCACTGTGACTCCTGCCACGTACCTACGTCCTTATCCTGTAAAGAGTGAATGTGCCCCCAGATATCTGTCATGTCAGTTAGCTATAGAAGCAAGCTGAACCCTGGATCATAATAGGTATCCTGTGATGAGGTGAGACGACCAGTCCATGTAATACATGTTCAGAAGATATTCTCCAGTGTCGACCCGTCACTGTAGTAACTTGATATGAAGTAAAGTGAGAATCGTCAATCGTATACTGATCTAGATGCTTAACTCACGCTCTATGCATCAGGTCCCTGTATAAGGAACTGCCGACTTCGATGTAGTCTGTAAGAGAAGTGCGACATCATGTAGTCTGCTAGAATGTGGGAACGCACTAGTCATGTACTAACTTAAGTCACTGTAAGAAGATCTGTGGAGGCCTGTTCTTAATGTCTAAGACATCTAGCATGTATAACTTAATCGTCCTAACTAGCTCTTGTAAAGCAAACTTTGGACTTACATGTAGCTCTAGTAAGAGACGTCCGTCTGCTGATCATCATGTCAGCTCTGTACAAAGAGGAGGGACGTCAATCTTTGGATCTTGCGACGTAAGAGGTAAGCAGAACTGTCTCATGCATTCATCTTGCTTCTATGATGCTCTAAAACATCTTAGCTAAGCTGACTGCTAAATAATGCACAACTCAAATGCAATAGAAACTTCAATGTAGCATCTTGTTAAGACTGGATTAATGAAGCACTATTCATTGTAGATAATCTATGTACCTATAGAGCTGCGAATGAGACGTCGTATGTTATTATATCACTTGCTCTGATGAAAAGAGAGATGGACTAGTCAGATCGTCACTCTGCCTGAACAATAGTGTGATTGACGCTTGCAATGCTAGCTTGTTAGAGTAGTGTACGACGTCACTTTGTCAGTAAAATAATGTCGTTAAGATGTCGTGCTGAGTCTATTGTTCTAGTATCTGCTGATATATGTGCGTAGCACGTCACAGTAGTCTTCCGTTATGATTGAGGGTTGGCGCCTGCACAATCCTGTAGTCTGTAATGAGTGTGGATCGTGTAATATGTCTGGGTTAAGGAGGTGCTGAACGCCCCAATCTATGCATAGCTTCTAGCTAAGCTAGGACTGTCCGAACGTCGAATCTCTTAATATTTTCCCTCCCGTCCTTCACTCACTCGCTTGTACTGTGCCCACGTTGTTGTTGAGTAGAATGAATATTGACAAGTCTTCACCACTATACATGACTACATGACGTCCACCTCTTACAGACCCGAATAACGGTCCACCTCATTATCAAGATCTAAATGATGTCACTACTCATAAACAGACTACGTGAACGTCTACCACTATCAGACATGACGTTCACACCTTTCTAACAGACTTACTTTGACGTTCAAACTCACTACAGACCTACAATTGACACGTTCTACCATCTATCCAGACATGAATCGTCCACCTTCCTATACAGAACATGACGCATCCTCTCATCTTACAGACCTTGAACATGATTGTCCCACCTAACTTACATAGAAACTACACTCGAAGCTCAGTTACATTACATGACTTAACATAGATAGCTTTTACACTTATATAACTCAGACATAGACGACTCCAACCTCTATACAGACACATGGACGTCCTCCTCTACATGACCTTAACATGGATGCTCCCTACCTAACTTAACAGACTACTGACGAGATCCAGTTACTTTACAATTTAAATAAACCAGAACAAACAGAAGACTACCAATGAAGTTTTTACATCCTAACAGACATAGACTCCAACCCTCTTACTAGACAACAGTGACGTCCTCCTCTTTACATGACATACTATGATGAAGACGCCTAACCACTCTATACCTAGAACTACATGCCAAGTCCAGTTCTCTACAAGTACGCAGCATGACAGCTGTTACATCTCCTCATAACAGCAAGCATGAACGTCCAAAATCTCCTTTATAGCACCTACTACTTGACAGCCTCTCACCTTCCTAACCACCACGCCATTACACCATGACGTCCACTCCTCTCACAAGACTATTCTGACGTCCACCTCCTCACTAGCACTACATGACGATCCAACCTCTTTCACAGATGTACATGACGTCCACTACATAACAAGACATGACCAATCCACCTCTAAAAGACTACTAATGACGTCATTGCCTCTATTAACACGACAATATCTATGACTTGTCCACTTCTCTTACCAGTACCTACCATCGACATCCTAACTCTAACCAGAACTACATGAAGTCCAGTTTCTACAGACTACATAGACGTCATTACATTTCACTAAGTTTTATAAACCAGAATCGACGACCATCCCCTTACAGACTACATGATCCAGTCCACTTTAGACGACGATGACAGTCCTCACCATCTAACAAGACACCCCCCCCCCCCCCCCCCCCCCCCCCCCCCCCCCCCCCCCCTACACATAGACGTCAGCCTTCTAACATTTGACAATGACGTCCACCTCCCTTTAACTAGACGTACATATGCCACCGTCCCATCTCTAACAAGACTACATTGAGTCTGATTTTTTACATACACTCTTAACATGCATATGCACCGTCCACCATCACATTATCCACAAGACTAACTTCATATTTTTCACAAATAAATAAATTTAAAAATCATAAAATAAAACAATAATAATGACGTCACCTTCTAAACGACCATATGAACACGGCTCCTACCACTTACATTGACTACCATGCCCACGTCCCACCTCTTCACAGTAGATTACGTACTATCAACCTCTTTACAGACCTACATGACGTCCACCTCCAACAGACATGACATACTACTACTAGACGATGGAGAAAATACCATGACGTCCACTCTCCTTCCCTTACAGACTTACATGACAGCTCCACCTCTAATGACCTACAAGACGATCCACACCTCTTACAGGACCTAACATGACGTACCAACTCCCTCTTACGAGACACACAATGACGTACCACCTCTAACGAAGGACTACAATGACGTCCACCTCTAACAGGATCATGACGTCAACAACTCCTTAGTACAACGCCACCCTACATAGGTCCTGTCTAACTCTTATAAACAATGACAACATGATCGCTCTACATCCTGCTCTAACAGACTACTATGCAACTGACTCTACCTCTAACATACTAACCAATACGTCTCACCTCATACAGAGTACCCTACACAGTAAAACACCCCCCCACCCCCCCCCCACCCCCCCCCCCCCCCACCCCCCACCCCCCCCCCCTCACGTCCACACTCTAACACGACTATGCACATTCCTACTCTAAAAAGGAAAAAAATAGCCCCCCCATACTACATGAACAGTTCAGCTACCTATTACAGCAACTAACATGACAGTACCACCCTCTTCAAGACCCATACATGATCGTCTCCACCTACTTAACAGACTACTAATAAGACGTACTACCTCTTTACAGACTATTTGGAACAGCTATTATCCACTTACACCAGACTTACATAGACGTCCCACCTCTCTTTTCAGACTATAACGCATCCACCTCCTTACAGACTAGCTTATGATCTAGATCCCACCTACTAACAGACTAACGTAACGTATTACCCACTATCAGACATGACGTCTCTACCTCCTAAACTTCTTATTTTTTACTACAGCACACTTTCATTCGACAGCTCCACCTTCTCAACAGACAATTACATCGACGAATCTACCACTATCCTTAGACCATAGAACGTCACCTGTATACCAAGACAACATGCACGTCCCTACCTCTTACAGAGCTATACATCCGATGCTTCTCACCCTCTTACATAGACTACATCGCAAGTCCATGTCTACTATTACAGCATCATACATGGGAGAAAGGTTACATCATTACAGACATAGACGAGCCCACATCATTACAATGGACACATGACGTCTCGCTCAAACCTACTTAAACTAAGACTACATGATGTCCACCTCATTAAATCCCACCCCCCCCCCCTGATTACATTGCACGACCCTATTTTATCCCCCGTAAGACCATGACGTATTACATCTAAACAAGCACATGACGTCAACCATCTTACTTATAGCCACTACAATGACCGTCCACTCTAACAGATTACGATGACGTACACCTCTAACTACATGCTACTAGTTTGACGTCCACCAATCTAACAGCCATACATACATGTAAGGACTCACCACTTCTTACAAGACTTACAGAGCTATCTATGACGCTCCAACCCTCTAAACAGCACCCTATGACATCCACACTACGTAAAAAAGACTACTATCGACGTCAGCGCCTCTTCCCCCCCCCCCCCCCCCCCCCCCCCCGTAACAGACATACAATTGACGTCACACCTTTCTTACAGAACTACAATGGAACGTTCCACCTCTAACAGACTACCATGAAGATCAGTTCTTAACAGACTACCATGACTGTTTTACATATCTAACAGACCCTGATGACGTCTCACCCCTTACAGACTACATGTCGTCCACCATAACTCTTACGGAGATGAAGGCTCACCCTCTAACAGATCTACATGACTGATCCACCTCTCCACAGCAAGACATTGCGTCCTGTCTCCACCTCTTACAGACTAACTGCACCGATCTCTTATACTAAACAGAACATGACGTCCACCACATACAGCCACTACATGCTCGTTCGACCCTCTTACAGAGATTACGTACCACCTTCTTACATGAACTACATGACGTACCCACCACTCACAGACACTTGACAATTCCTCCAACTCATTTAACAACGACATACATCGACGTCCTACCTACTTACAGACATACATTGACAAGTCCTAACCATTCCTAACAGGACTACATAGCACGTCCCATCCCTAATCTTACAGACTACATGACAGCTCCACACTCTAGTCACAGACAAACATGAAAGTCCACCTCTAAAACCAGACCTACCATGACGATCTCACCTCTAAACAGAAATAGACTGTACCACCTCTTACAGACTATCCAAATTGGCGATTTCTACCTCTTAGACAGACTACCATGACGTCTACCTTCTTAAAGACATATATGACGGTCTCACTCTCTAACAGAACTACATGACGTCCATCTTCTTCATTATCAGAAGCCTACAATGTCGTAACCACAATCTAAAAGCAATGACATCCACTCTCTAAAAGTACTACATGAACGATCAGCCCTCCTTTACATGACTACATGACGCCTCCACCTCTTACTAGACTACAATGACGTCCACCTCTAATCAGACAATTACATGCACCGTCCTAACCTCTTATACAGACCATAGACCGATCTCACCAATATCTTTAACAGATTACATAGAGACCGCCTCCTTCACCCTCTTACACGACATAACGTATCCATAACAACTCTTTACAGACTCACATGATGTCCACCAGTCTAATCCAGACTACCGTTGACGCCTCTTAACAACACTAATCAGAAACAATCGACGTCCCACACTTTACTAACAGAACTACCAATGACGTCACCTCTACTTATGACTACATGACGATTAACCTACTATCAGACACTAACAGCTCAATGACGTCCACTACCTCTTATCAGACAACATGACGTCCTACCTCTTACAGACTAACGATGATGTCTCCACCTTCTTATACAGACATACATGCAAGTCTACCAGTTTCTTACATGACTACTCATCGAAGTTTCACAATCTAATCAGACATGACTGTCCAACTCTTAACAGACTAAACTATGAACGTCTTGGTTGTTGTTATTTATATCTTTTTTCGCTTCCTACTTACTCAGACTACATGATGTCACACCTGCCTTACATGAGCTATCATGCGAAGTCTCAGTTTCTTACAGACTAACAATGAAGTCTTACGATCTCTAACAGACAATGATCGATCCACACTGCATTTTAATACAGACAAGCCATGACGTCCCTCCTCTTACAGAACCATATACTATGATGTCCACTCTTCCACTCAGACTACATCGTAAGTCTAGTTCCTTACAAGACGACATGACGATTATACATATAACAGAGACTATATGACTGATCCCACCTCTTATCAGAGCTACCCCTGACGTACCCAATCCACCTTCTACCAGATTACATGACCGTCAACACCCTCTCACAATGACCCTTATGAATTACTGAACGCTACCACCTCTAACAAGACTACAGTTATTGCCTGTACCCACCATCATTACAAGAAGTACATATGACGTACCACTTCATACAGCAGACATGACATCCATCCTCTAACAAGAGCTATCCATGACGTACAGCTCCTCTTACAGACAAAAAAATACATGACGCCTCCACTTCTCCATTAATCAGACTACATGAACTGTCCTATCTCTAATCAGACTACTATCTGGACAGTTCCAGTTACTTACAGAACTACATGTACCGTTCGTACATCTAATCAGACCCATAATGACTGTCTCACTTCACAATTAACAAAGACTAACGACGTCACGTACACCTCCTACATTACGAGGATGACGTCCTCACCCAACATCATAACATGAACTACATGACGCTCCAGCCTCTAACAGAAACTCTGACGTACCACCCTACTTACAGGGCACTAAACTGCCCACGCCTCCATCACTCTTTAACATGACTATGACGTACCAACACTACTTACCTAGACTACTCATGACCTGATTCCATAACCTTCTTTACAGAAGATACGCTCCACCTTCTCTATCAGCACTACATGACAAGTCCTAACCTCATTCTAGACATGACATCCAACTTCTTAGAACAGACTACATGTAACGTCCACCACTCTTACAGCCACATACATGAAACGTCTCTCACCATACTAACAGACTACAAGACGTCCTATACCCTACCTTACAGTAACTACATGACATAAGCTACCACCCCAACCTTACACGTAATCAGCCACTAACCATGACAGATCACACATCTAATCCAGACTTACTATGAACAGCTCCCACTCTAGAAATCTAGACCATGGACGTACACACCTCCTTACCAGACTACATGGCGCCTATCTTAATTTATATATTTTTTTTTTTATACCATCTAAACTTAGACTTACATGACGTCTTTACACCATCTTATAATAAACTGACATATATGCACGTCACCTCTAACATAGACTACAAATGCCACGTCCATCCTCACATTACAGAGCATATACATAGAACGACTCCATAGTCCACCTATACAGTACATTGACCATTACTCATTTTCACCCGTACTTAAAAAGACCTACATACTCAAACAACGTTTATTTTAAAAAAAGACCGTCAGCCTACATCCCCCCCCTTCCCCCCCCCCCCCCCCCCCCCCCCCCCCCCCCCCCCCCCCCCCCCCCCCCCCTACAGACTACTCCTCCCCCCCCCCCCCCAACACATTACCAAAGACCCCCCCCCCCCCCCCCCCCCCCCCCCCCCCCCCCCCCCCCCCCCCCCCCCCCCCCCCACTTGTGACGTTCCACCTATCATTACATAGCTTCTTAATACGAAGTATCTCTCTCTTTCTAACTAGAACTACATATGATCGTCCTACCCCTACCTTCGCTATACGTATTCGATAGCAAAGAAATAAATAATGAGTTACAATTGATGAATTGACTAGGTGTGTACAATGGAAATCTTAGATACAGAATCGCGATTCATCGTACTGTTTAGGACAGCATAACATCCCTTCCCATCTGAACCGACATTTTTGCACAGACCCTACATGTCTGAATCCTTAAAACTCTAAAAAAAGACTAACCGCTGATACCGTACTTACCCACTATCCAGACATGCACGCTCCACCTTCATTATAACACGACACTCCCCCCTCCCCCTTCAATACATGACGACTTCCAACCTCTAACAGACTTAACCAATGACGTACATACCCTATCTATCATGACATGACAGACTCCACACCTCCCTTACAAGAATCAACTGACGTCCTGCCTACTTACAGCACTACAATTGATAGGTCATATAAATAAATAAATAGAAATCCCATAAAAAAACATAAAGAAACAAACTCAAAAAAAACCACCAACTTTATCTTACAGACCTACATGATAGTACCCAGTTTCTACAAAACCCACTCATACAGAACTACATGAAGCATATTAACATCTAAACTTAGTTACCACTGACGTACCAACCTCTTTACCAGACAACTATGACAGTCCCTACCAATCCTTACCACCGCACTACATGGCAATGTCCCACCTCCATTGAATACCAGTAGATAACATGCCCAAGTCCAGTTCTTCACAGACTACATTGCAAGTTTACTCTTAACAGACCATCATGTCGACTCCACCTCACTTCACAGACAACATGACGTCCATCCTAACTTTACGTGTACTTTACATGGATGTTCCAAACTCTCACCTTACAGACATACTATCGAAGTCCTATTAGTTCTAATACCAGTACGACATGACGTGTATACATCTACCAGACATGACTATCCACTCTCTCTACTATGATTACATATGACGTCCCCTCACACTCATAATCAGATTACATGAAACGTCCACCTTCATCACCCAGACTCAATTATTAATGCACGTCCACCCTTCTAATACGACTACATGACGTCTCACCTCTTACACAGTCAGTATCCATAGCACCGTCCATCTCTATCACACTATGATCATCCAGTTACCCCATCAAAAATCCCTGTTTCCCTCATTACCTCTAAAAAGTACTACTACTGACGTCCAGATGCCCCTTCTATCTTAGACCTTACATAGACGCTCCACTCTAAACTACTACAGACATACTATGACTGTCTCACCTAATAAACAAGCACTACATGAACCAAGATCAACAGTTTACTCATACAAGACATCTCTACATGACGTTTACCATCTAATCCAGAAATTAGAACAGTTCCACCCCTTACAGAGCTACAATGACGTCCACCTCTTACGCGCAGATGATCGCTACCACACTCTTTAACAGATACTACACTGACGTCTCACCTCTAACAGATCATGACGTCCAACCTTCTATCACAGACATACAATGACTAGTCCGAATCTCTAACAGACTACATGACAGTCTACCTCAACTAAACAAGATATAGACGATACACATAACTCTATATACAGACTAACTGACGTCCACCTCATAACTAGTAAACCATGACGCTATCCACCACCTCTACAGATACTACAGTGACGACCCACCTCTTACAAGAGATTAAAGAATCCACTTCTCTTACAAGAACTACATGACGCTCCACTCAAAGACATTGATCAATTTCCATCTGTTACAGCACCATACATAGCACGTACCACCTCTTAAAGATTCTACCATGACTGTTCCACCTCTAACCGATCCCCAATACAAGACCAGATTCCACCTCTATACAAGACTATCATGACCGCATCTCACCTCTTACAAGAAACAACTTAATTAGACGCCTCCCTCAAGTCCACCTCTAACAGGAACTAACATGACGTCCCACCTAACTAACAGACATGACGCTCCACCTCTTACAGACATACTTATGGCGATCTTTCCTATACAAGAACTACATCGTACGTCTACCCTCAATTCACAGACTATATGACGTACCATCCTCTAAACAAGAACAATACATCGACATGTCAATTCTTTTTTTTTTTTTTTAGGTTTATACAACCTTCTCTACTAGAAGCATACACTGATCGTAGTCCACCTCACTATAATAACAGACCATGACGTAATCCTACCACTACATAAAAGACTACATGCACGTCAGCCTCTTACAGACTACATGAACGTACACACTCTTACAGACTACACTATGACTGCCACCTCCATAACATTTGAACCACACATCGGAACAGTTACACTCCCCCCCCCCCCCACCATACAGAACATGCAACGGGTGTTCTTATTATGCACTCCACTTAACAGACTACATGACTGCCCTCCAGCCTCTTACAGAAATAACCGTCCACACCTCTTTACAGACTACAAATGACTGTCCACCTCCTAACAAGAACTACTGTGACAGATCATCAAACCACTACTACAGAACAATGACGCATACCACCTCTAACAAAGACAATCGTAATACTAAAAAAAAAAAAGCTCTGTATAATAAATACATTGTACGCTCACACTCCTAGACAGAACTACAATGACGTCCCTCTACCACTATCAGACATGCACGTCCACTCTCCTTGCAGACACCATAGAACGTCCTCCTACTTACCAGATACATTGAATGTCCACCTCCTCCCTATACAAGACCTAACCGATGAGTCCAGTTCTTACTAGCTCCTACATGATATAGGCCTTATACTATCTAACAGGCAGGTCAATTGACTGCTCTGCAACCTTTCTGACAGACAACATGTAACGCTCCTCCTCTTACAGACTCACATTTTTAATGTCACCTACATTAACTAGAACCCTCTACAATGAAGCAATCCAGTTCTTACAGCACGACATGACTGTTTTCATACCATCTAACAGACCATGACGTCCACCTACTCATACAGCACTACATGACGTCTCACCTCTAACAGCATATAACATGACGTATTTCTTTTTTTTTTTTTAGTCCCTTTTATCGTAACACAACTCTCATCAGACTATTATGTCCCGTCCCACCTCCTCAACTAGACCTACAAAATCGACGGTCCCACCGCATCTTTACAGAGTGACCATGACGCTCACCTCTAACAAGACATGACATCCACATCTAAAGACTACATGACCGGTTCAAAGCCCACTTCTTCACATGACTACATGACGCTCCTACAACTCCTTACAGACTACATGACGTCAACGACCCTCTAACGATGCAACTACATAAATGAATGTCACCAGTTCTTACTCAGAGACCCACCAACCACCCCCTCACCCCCACATGAGTTTTTACATCATAACAGACATTGCCACATGCCTCCCAACCCTTATCAGAACTACATGACGCTTCACCTTCTTACGTGAGGATGTACTGGTTCCACCTCTAACAGATCTATAAAGGCATTCACATTACATGACGTTCCACCTCTAAAACTATGACATGACGCTCCACACGTACTTACAGCATTTCTACATGCACGTCCATCTCTAACATGACTACATGACTGTCTACACCTCTTTTTTTTATACAGATATAGAATCTGTCCACCTCTTACAGGATGGCTAATGGAACGTCCACTTTTCAACAAGACTCATGCACGATCACAAAGTTAACAGAATCATTAACAAAAATAGACTGTACCAACCTACATTACTACATTGAAGATACGACTCCCACCTCCTATACTAGACTACATGCGCACTACACCTCACAGACAATGACCATCCACACCTCTGACATGACTACATGACGCCTCCACCTCTTACAGATACTATGGACCGCTCTTCCACTCAAACAGACTCACAAAGACGATCACCCTCCGATAACAGACCTACATGGACGTCACTCTATTACATGACAACATGACGTCTCACCTCTAACATGACATACATGACGTCCACCTTCTACAACTAGATCATGTACGATCACTACTCATTACAGACTAACCATTGCGTCTATCCCTCCTAACACTGACTAACGAAAAAAACTATGTAACCAGTACTTCAACATATCACATACTATAGACTCGTCTTACCCCCCCCCTTACGACTATATGACGTCTCACCTCTAACAGACATACATGACACTAGTCCACCTACTTCACAAGAGTATCAATGAATCGTCTTCACCTCCATAACAGCACATGACATCAACCTCTAAAAAGTACTACAGTTGACGTCCAAGCCTCATTACTAGATCTTTACATGACGTCTACATCTTACATGCAACTCATGACGATCCACCTCTTCTAACAGTTACTAACTAATGACGGCTTTCTACCTTCCTCTACAGACCATGACGTCCACACACTTACAGACCTCACATGACGTCCACCATCACTTACAGACATTAACGCTCCACCCTCTTACCAGCCACTACTATGATGTCTCTACCTTTCTAACAGACTACGTAGACCTTTCATACACTATCAGAAACATGGACAGTTCCACCCTTCTAAAACCAGACACTACATGGTCATCATGTCCTACCTCATTAACAGGACTTACACTGACTAGTCATACCCACTATCCAGACATTGACGATCCACCTTTTACATGACAACATGAGTCCTCCTCTTACAGACAACATGCTTTTAAATCCACCCCCCCCCCCCCCCCCCCCCCCCCCCCCCCCCCCCCCCCCCCCCCCCCCTTTCTCAACCTCTTTACAGCTATCTACAACCTTGAATTGATCATGCTTCATTACAGAATTACAATGAAGTTTACATCTAACAAGACATGACGTCCATCCTCTCTACAGACAACAATGACATGTCCTACTCCTATACAAGACATACATGCATGTCCCACCACTCTTACATGTAACTTACATGGAAGTACCAGCTTCTTACAGACGACATGACAAGATTTACTATCCATAAACATGACAATGAGCGTTCCACCTCCTTACAAACTACATATGACGCGCGTACCAGCCCTCTAACAGATTAATTTTACATGGACGTCCACTCTCTTACAGACATAACGTCCACCCCTCTTAACAGACTACATGCATGTCACCTCTACAGAAAATTACGATGTAGTCGCGTATATTTTTTGAATACAATTTTATCACCCACTTATCAGAACATGACGCCCTCCAAAACATCTTATACAGCTACTACATGACGCTCCACCCTCTAACAGACTACCATTGACGTCTACCACCTAATCATGACAATGACTGTACCACCTCTTACATGACAAACTATGACGTCCTTCCACTTACAAGACTACTATAAGATGATACCTCATACAACTACTTTGACAGACTACTATGAAGCTCTCAAAGTTCTTTATCCAGAATAAAATGAATTTACATTCTAACAGACCAATGACTTGTGCGGGCCCCACCCGGTGGGGTCCACCTCTTACTAGACAACATGACGCTCCTCCTACTTCACAGACTACATGATGATACCATACTCTTACGAGACAACTCACATACGAAGTTTCAGCTTCTTACAGACGATGCATGACCGTTTCACATCTAACATAGAACATGACGTCCAATCCTCTCTACAGACTAACAATGACGTCCAAACTTTATCTAACAGATTACAATGACGCTCCACCTTCTCACAAGATCAACACGTCCCCACCACTAACAGAATTACCATGGACGTCCTACCTACCCTTTACAGTATTCTTACATAAGACGTCTACTCTGTACATGACTACAGGACTGTCCACTCATAAACATGACCATGGCACTAATACCCTAAATACATTTCAGACTACATTAACGCCACCTCAATAACAAGACTACATTGACGTCCCCATCTAAACAGACTAAAATAACAAGACGCTCCACCTCTACTCTCAACGACTACTATGCACATCTACCTCCCTTTATTCCAGAATAACATGGCGTCTCCTGTACTACGATACAATGACGTCATACTCTTATCTTACAGAACTACATGCAACGTCCAACCTACTAATACAGAACACTACATGAAAGTCCAGTTCTTAACAGTACCTACAAGACTGTTAAAATACTATCTAACTACAGGCCTACATGACGCTCACTCCCACCCTTACATACATTTACGTTCCACCTCATTACAGAAACCAATCATGACGTCCTCTACTCTCATTTATACAGAAATCACAATGATAGTCTCACCTCAACTTACAGACTAACATGAAGTCCCCCACCCCCCCCCATATCTCTTACAAGACCTACATGACAGTTTTACATATAAACAGACCATGATCCGTCCATTCCCCTTACAGACTTACCATAGTCGTACCACAATCCTATCACTCCCCCAATGTAGAGATGACGTCTCAACTCTAACAGACTATCATAGACGTCCACCTCTCACAACACAGACATGACGTCCACCTCTATTAACAGCACTACCAAGACATTGCTCCAATCCTAATCCAACTATTGCCACTAACATGAACACAGTTCTACCTCTCAACCAGACCACCTGACAGACTCTAAGTCCACCTCTTACAGATCTAACTGACATCATGTCCACCCTCCTTAACAAGACATAGACTGCTTCACCACCTCACACAGAACTACATGACTGTCCACGTTCTTAACCAAAGCAAGATTACGTCCACTCTCTTTACAGACTACATGACAGTACACCACCAACATGACCAAGCACATCCAAAATCTTACAGACTACATGACTGCCTACGGTTTTTTTTTTTTATCATCCTCTTTAATCATGACTACAATGTAACTGCCTCCTACCCTTACTTTTATACAGACTACAAGAAGCTGTCATCACTTCTTAACAAGACTACATGACGTCTCACCTACTCTAACATGACACCATGACGTTCCACCCTCTAACATAGACATACCTTGACGTTACTCACTCTCTCCAATCAGACATGCACGTCCACCTTGCTCTATCAGTACATACCATGGCGTTTCTAACTACTAACAGACTACATGACGTCTACGCCTCTTACAGATTCATATATTATGATCAGTCACCTACTAACTCAATATGACGTACAGTGACGTAACACCTCTCATTTACATGAGATACATGACGATCCTCATATCCTCTAACAGACAATCCTACCTCATATGCAAAATCCACTCTTCCATATAAAGCACTAACCATACGACGATCAGCCTCTTACTAAGACTACAATGACGTCCGACCTCTTACTAGACTAGATACGATGAAACTGTCCACCTTCTAAGGCAGACTACATGACTGACCTTAAATTAACAACTCTTCACAGACATGACGTCCACATTCACTTTAACAGACTACCATCGACGTCAACCTGACCTTAACTGTACCAAAAACCAAGACACATCGCGTTATACAGACTCCTGCTAAAATACTCAACGGTCAATAAATGATGTTTCCACTCATAACAGTACTATTCGTGACGCCTCTAACACCTAATTAATCCAGACATGCACGTCCATCCTCTAACAAGAAACATTACAACTGAACACACATCAAACACAAAGAATCACTTTGTCCACAATCTACAGACTACATGACGACTACACTAGTCAGACATGACGTCCAACGCACTCTTTATACAGACAACATGACGTCCTTCACTTCTTTAACAGACTACATTGATGTCCTAATCCTACTAATCAACAGCACCTCACATTGCAGTTAACAAGCTTCGTAATACACCAGACTACCAAATGAAGGTTCGTACCATATCAAACAGAACATGACACTGTCTACACCTCCTATACCAAAGACAACATGACGTCACTCCTCCTTACAGACTCTACATGATGTACCATCTCTCTCACCCACCTCGCATACAGACTACATGAAGTCCAGCTTCATTACAGACGATCTAATACGATCCTATTAATCATAACAGACATGACGTCCACCTCTATTACAGAACATCCACAATGACGTTGCCACCTCCTAACAGACTTACAAACTGACGTCAGTCATCATCTTACAGACAACACTGCCTCCACCACTAACAAGATCTACATAGACGTTCTACCCTACTTACAGACTACATGACGTCTTTACCTGCATTACAGTCTATACAATTGCAGCGCTCCCACCTTCTATAAACAGACATGACATTACTAACATCTTTTAACAGACTTAACCATGACGTCCACCTAATTCACTGACTACACCTCATGAAGTCCACCTTCTCCCCACTTAATCAACCACAATCACAGTGAATAGATGCGAAGTTCTTAACTAGCACTACATGACGTTTACATCTATCAGGCGTACAATGAATCCAGCTCCACCTCGCCTTTATCACATACATAGTAACGCTCCAATCCTTATTACAGAACAACATAGACTGTCCTCCCTCTTAACAGACTACATGAATTGTTCACACATCTTACAATGACCCTACATGAAGTCCAGAGAGGCTTATTACAGACGACAATAAGCACGTTTACATTTCTAACTAGACATGACCAGTCCTACACTCCTTACTAGACTCATGACGTCCGACGTCTAACAGATTACATTGACCAAATGTCTCACCTCTCACTTAGACTAATAATGACGCTCCTTACTTCTTACCATGACTAACATGAAGTCCACCTGACTTAAACAGATGTACATGAACGGGCTCCCACCTTCTAACAGACATCGACATCACCTCTAAGAAGACTCACCATGACAGCTCTAGCCTCATTTAACAGATACATGACGCTCTCAACTCTTAACATGATCTACATGACGCTCCACCTCTAACACGACTACATTGAAGCTCCTATGCTTCTATAACTTAGACTACCAGTGACGTTTTACCATCCTAACAAGACATGACGCTCCCACCCCCTTACAGATTCTACAATGACGTCCACACTCTTACGAGCACGCATGACTGTCCACCTCTTAAACAGACTGACATGCACTGGTCCACCTCTAACAGACATGAAGTCCACTCTCTTTTACAGCACTACATGACCGAACTCCATCTCTAATAGAACTAATGCCCATCCCCCCCAATCACAGATCTACCTCCCTAATCATACATGACGTTCCACTCCTATTACACTAAGACTAACTGGACCGCTCCCCACTCACTAACAGACATGACGCGTCTCACCATCTTACAGACTACATGAACAGTCCACTCTCATTACACGAGGATTACGTCCACTTCTCTTCATCAAGCACTACATGACTGTCCACCACCATACAAGACATGCACATCAACTCTTACCAGACATACATGACGTCCACCTCCCTTTACAGCTACTAATGACGTGTCCATCCTCTAACAGACACATACATGACGTCCACCTCCCTTACCAGCCACTACAATGATCGTCCACCTTCTTACAGACAAACATTGACGTCTACACCCCTCTAACAGACTACACTGAACAATCCAGTCCACTCCTAACAGACCAAATTGACGTCCACCTCTTCACAGCACCTACTATTGCCGCCTAACTACTCATTTTTATTCATAACAAGACTACTTAATGACGTCTAACACTCCTTCTTAAGACTATATAGACGTCCAACCTCTAACAGGACTACATGACGTCCACTCCTTACATAGAGTAACAATGACGGCTCCACCTCTCTCAACATGACATAAGACAATTCCACTCTCTAAAGAACTACATGAGCTCAGCCTCTATACTACAGACTACATGACGTCTCACCTCTTACAAGCACTACATAGACGTCCTACCTCTAACTAAGACCATCTTTACATAAGAACCGTCCTCCTCTTTACAGACATGACCGATCAACCAAACTTCAACAGACATAAACATTGGATTCAGTCACACCTCTTACTAGACATAGCGTCCACCCTTCTTCAGCACATACATGATGTTCCCACTCTATAAACGTATAACTTACGTGACGCTTCACCTATCTATTTCAGACATGACCGTCCACCTCTATAAAAACCATCAGAACTCACCAATAGACGCATCCACCTCATTAATCAAGACTACAATGACGCTCTACCCCACTATCAGACATGAAGATCCAACCTCTCCTTACAGACAACATGACGCTCCTCCTCTTAACAAGTACTACATGATGTACAACCATTCTTACAGCACGTACATGCAATGCTCCTTTTTTCTCTCTACCCCCCCCTCCCCCCCCCCCCCCCCCCCCCCCCCCCCCCCCCCCCCCTCCTTGGTCTTCTGTACTAGACTACATCGAAGTTTACATTCTAACACGACATTGACTTGTCCACCATTCCCCTATACTATTACAACTATGACGCAAGCCACTCCTCTTTACTAGATCCTCAACATGAAGTCCACATCATTACAGATCTACATCGAGAGTCCAGACTTACTTACAGACTGACAGAGTACCTTTACATACCTAACTAGACATGCACGCCTCCACCTACTTCACAGACTACATTTGAACGCTCACACCTCCTTAACAGATTACCTACTGGACGGTTCCACTCTCTTACCAGACAACTACGCTCCACCACTTCAACAAGACTAACATGACAGCTCTAACATCTTTACAGAACTACAATGACGGCTCTAGCCCTCTTACAGACTACATGACCGTCGTTTTGATTTTTTTTTTTTAACACCTCTAATCATGACAATGACATCTTCTAAATCTTACAGACTACAATGAACGTCCTACCTTGAATACAGTAATACATTGACGTTTTTTATCTCTTTTGTTGTTTCGGGGAGGGTTTTTTTCTATAACCATCCTTCAATACACAAGCAAACTACATGCAGTACTCCATAGTTCTTACAGACTACATGACGTCTTTACATCTAACAAAGCGCTACATGTGAATGTACGAGGGGTCTCAACCCTACCTTACATACTATAGACCGTCCACCTATTTACCAGACAACATGACGTTCCTCCTCTTACTAGACTATTACATGATGTTCCGACCTTCTACTCCCCACCCCATCTCTCCCCACTCTCCTACTTACACCCCTATCAGCCACATTAACCATGGAACGTCCAGAGCCTCTACCCTCCTACAGACCAGACAATGACGTTTTATATTCTAACTAGAACATGGAGCGATCACACTCTCTTAACAGGATACACTTGACGCTACCACCTCTAACAGAACTGTACAGACAGTCCCACGCTCTCACAGACCTATATGATCCAAGCTCACACTCCCTAACAGAATACATGACGCTCCACCATCTTACAGAGCTGACATGACGGCTATGCCCCACCTCTTCTAACAGACATGACCAATTCACACCTTCTAAAAGACTCAATGACGTCTAGCCTACTTACTAGCCACTACAATATGACGATCCACCCTCTTACATGACTACAACATGCACGTACTTAAACAACCTACTACAGCACATACATGAAGTGGGGGGCATAAGAGTCCAGTTCATTTACAGACTAACATGATCGTTTGACATCATTCTATAAAGACATGACAGTCCAACCCAATTAGCAGACTATCATTCGACGTCCACCTCTTATCGGTGCATGACAGTTCCACCATTCTAACAGCACTTTACACTGACGTCCACCTTCTATACTAGTACATGATCGCAATCCAACCTAATTAATATCGACTTACAATGTACCGACTCCCATCTCTAACATGATTACACTGACGTCTACCATCTAACCTATGATATGCAAATCGATCCACACCCCCCCCATCCTTACAAGACTAACTGAGTCCACCTCTAAACAGATCATGACGTCCCAACACTTTACAGAACTTACATGACGTCCACCTCCTACAGAGATTACTTGCTTCCACATAACTTTACTAGGACCTACAATAGACGTCACCTCCAACAGACAAAGACATCCAATCTCTATGACAGAACTACATGACGGTTCACACCTCTCTTTACCCAACTACATGACGTTCCACCTCTAACAGACTACAAGAAATCCATCCTATTATAACAGACCAATACGATAGGAAGCCTCCACCTATTATTTAACAGACAAACTAAATGACGTCACACATTCATATAAACTTCATAACAGCACCTATAACAAAAGATAATTTAAAGACTGTCTCCACCTCCCTAACAGACCTATGACGTCACCTAGCTATTAACTAGCATCCATTAACATGCGATCTAACTCTCTATTCAGACTATACATGACAAATGCTCTCACCTCTTACAGACTAACATATGACGCATCCACCTCTTAACTAAATTCTGATCTACAATAATCGAAGTCCCACCTCTATTACCAGGAGTACATGACGTTCCCACTCTCTAACATTGACAATGACATCCAAACCTCTAAAATGACTCTTCATGACGTCAGCCGCTTACAAGAACTACATGAATAGAACCTCCAGACCTCTTACAGACTTACATACGCTCCACCTCTAACTATGATCTACATGCACGCACCACCTCTTAACAGACATGACTCAGCTCACCCACTATACAAGAAACTACTATGACTTAGTCCACCTCACTTAACAGACATCAGCAGTCTAGTATACACTCTTACAATGACTACAATTGGTTTGCCTCCACTTCTAACATGACTACGTGAACCAGCCTACTTACCACTAATCAGAAACAGAGATCCTACCTCTAACATAGGAACTACATGACAGCCTCCACTAACTAACAGGACTACATGACGATTCTACCACTATCCAGAAAATATACGACCTTCCACCCTCTCTTAACAGAACATACATGACTTGTCCCTCCTCTTACAGATACATACATGACTGTCCATCTTACAGACCTAAAACTATGAAAGAAATACTGTTCCTTCACTAGACTTACATGAGTTTTACATAACTAACAAGACATGACGTCCACTCTACAATTACAGACAACATTGACCGTACCTACTCCTCTTTCACAGATACTACATGATGAGTCCCACCTCTTACAGACCTACAATTGAAGTCCAGTTCTTACATAGACTGACATGACCTATTACATCTAACACAGTACATGACGTCCACTCTTTACATGACATATCATGCATCCAGTCCACCTACTCTAACATGATTACATGCACGTATCCAAAACCTCTTATCAGACAACACGATACCTGCAACCTATCACATAAACAGCTCTCTTACACTGACGTCTACCTTTCTTACAGACATTACACATGCACGTCTCTCTTACACGACTCAACATAGACGCACACAACCTACTTAAACAGACATGCACATCCAAATCTTTACAGCCTAACCAATTATTCGAACTCGTCCACCTCACATTACAGACACTTTTACATGACTCTTGTAACACTACTAACAGACTTACATTGAGCATCTCAGTATCACACTCTACAAGGCACTACCATGACGTTATACATCTTCTAAACAGCCATTGCCAACATGACGTCCAACTCTACATACCCATAGAACTGCTTCACTCAACCCTCATCTACACAGCACAATACCTAAGACTCCGCTCCTCTCCCTTCTTACTCGAGACATAACATTTGTCTATCCTCTAATACTAGACTAACAGTGAAGTCCTAGTTCTTACAAGCACTGACCATCTGACTGTATAATACATCTAACAGACTATGACTTTGAATCCACTCTCATATTAACTAGAACTACCTGACCTGTCACCCACTACAGATATACATATGACGTCCCACTCTACACAGACATATAACTAGAAGATCCATACCTTACAGACTACAATGACGTCCACTCTATACCAGAAGTAACCACTGACTGCTCCATCCTCATCAACAGACATAGACATCCCCCCCCCCACACCACCCAAACTCTCAAAAGACTACATAGACCAGTCACAACAACCCTCTTACAGACCTACATTGACTAGTCCACCAATACTCATTCTACAGACTACATGAATCTGATTCACCTCTAACAAGACTACTAATGCAAGTCCAGTTCATTACTCACAAAAAACAAAAAAAAACAAAAAATATATTATAACAAAAATAGAAAAAAAAATGCAAACACAAAAAAAGAAATACCATGACGTATCTAACAACACTACACAGACATGAACGTCCCACCCCTTACAGACTACATGACAGTCCACCTCTTACAGAGATGGAACAGCTCAACACACTACTAACTGATCTACATGACTCCACCTATACACCCACCCTCCTCCCATAAAATGACATGACGTCCCACCTCTTACAGACTACATGACGTCCGGACTTTATCCCCCCCCTCAAAATCTCTAAATCAGAACTTACTATGACGTCTACTCTCTACAGATTGACGTCTCTCCCATCATATACAGCACTCTAACTGACGGTCCTACCTCTAACAAATGACATAGACAGATCCATACCGTAATCTTACATGACTAAACCATAGACGTCCCTCCACCACCTTTCTTACAGATGATTATCGTCCACCTCTTATACAGACTACTATGCACGTCCACTACTACCACAGACATGACATCCACTACTTCCCTTCTCAGACTAATCCATGACAGATCACCTTTCTTTACAAGAACATACTATGCACATCCTTTCGTCCACCCTCTACACATGACTGCAAGACGTCCACCTCTTATATAGCTACACGACGCTTCACCTCTTACAGTAACAAACATTGACGTCCTACCTCTAACAGTACGACTATGACGTCCACCTCTTAACAGACAATGACGTCTCACCTCCTTAGTCACTAGAGACTACATTGAGCTGCTCTAGACCTCTTAATCAGTCCAATACATGACACTGTCTCAAAACTTACTTAACAAGAACCTATATAGACAGATCCACCTCTAACAGCAATCTTACAATGACGTAACCACCTCTTACAGATAGTATCATGACGAATCCAACCTCTAACAGACAATGACCATCCACCTCTACAAAGACTACATCGACCGATCAGCTCGGCCCATTACAGACTACATGAAAGGTCAGCTACCACCCTCTTTTACAGACAATGAAAAATACTAATTGATCGTTCCACCTCTAAACATGACATACATAGAACGTCTACCTTACTTACACAAGAACATGACCTGCGTCCAAAATCAACTTACAGACTACATGAAACGCTCCACCTCATTACAGAACATAACTTGTCACACCTTCTACTCACCCTTCCTACCCACTCTCCCCTACAGACTTACATGTAATGTCCACACTCTAACAGACTACGCTTGACAAGTTCTATACACACTCTATCCATGAAATGGACGTCCACCATTCTACATGACATACATGACGTCCTAGCCTCTAACATGACTACATAGACTGTCAACTCCACTATCAGACATGACGTCTACCTCTTAACGAAGACAACCATGATCAGTCCTCCATCTTACCAGAACTACATGATGTCCACCTCATTACCAGACTACATGAAGCTCCATGCTAACTTACTAGACTATACATGAAGGTTGATTACATCTTTTATAACAGACATGACGATCCACTCTCCTTAAAGTACTAACATGACACTTGTCCACTACCTCTGTACAAGAATCTACTATAAATGCTCACCATCTTACTCGCACTACATGAAAGTCCAGTTCTTACAGTACGAACATGACGTTTATCATCTAATCAGACATAGACGTCCACTCTCATACAAACTACATGCACGTCCCAACTAACTAATCAAGCCAAAAAACTTACATTCGACGTCCACCCTATCTTACATGACAATAACAGTCCACCTCTTACAGCCAACTAACATGATTTGACTCCACCTCTAACACAGACTACGCAATGCACCGTCGTCACCACTTATCAGGACATGACTGATCCACCTATCGCTAACAAGACTATCATGACGTTCACACCATCTACACAGACTACTACAATGACGCTCTACCACTCCCACATCATCCCACTCTTTTATAGACTGCAAACCGATCAGAAATGACGTCCACCTCTTACAGATACCATGAGCGTCCTTCCCTTCCTCTACCAGATCTACATTGATGATCCACCTCTTATCAAGACGTACAATCGAAGCCATCTCCGTAATCTTCATGTACTAGACTACATGAAGTATTACATCTAACAGACATGACGTCCCACCCTTAATAACAAAGACACATGACTGTCCATCCCTACTTACAGTACAAGATAAACAAAACATAACAACCCATCAACTACAAGGATCTGCTTCACTCCTTACAGGACTACTATGAAAGCATCCAGTCCCTTAACAGACGACATCAGACCGTCTCCTACATCACTAATCAGACCTCCATAGACGTAACACGCTCCCCCACCTACCCTACTAGACCACTATCATGAAACGTCCACATCTAATAAGCCCATTACATCGCACTTAAACGTCCGACCCTCTCACCAGAAACTAATTATAAGACGTCCACCTCTATCAGATACATGACGCCCCTCCAACCCTCTATACAGGCATGCTACATGACGATCCTCACCTCTAACAGACATGATATCACACCTTCTCAAAAGACTACATAGACAGTCAGCCTCTTACAGAATCATACATGGAGTTCACACCTCGTTACAGCAAACTACATATGACAGATCTCAACTCTAACAGGAACATACTATGAATGTCCAGTTCTTACAGACTACATGAACAGTTTACATCTAACAGACATGACGTCTCACCCCTTACAGACTACATGACGTCCACCCTCTATTACGGAGAATGACAGTCCACCCACATAAACCACCCTCCATAACAGACTAAACATCCCCCCATACTTCCCCCTACTAACAGACATGACATGTCCACCATCTTACATGGACTACATGACAGTCCCATCTCTAACAGACTACAACGAAGTCATAACCACACAACACTCTACCAATACTACCCCCACAAACTATCCACCCATCCTACCCACAAACCTACCATACTACCCCCCACCCTCCACCAATATACCACCCACTTACATAACTTTCTTAACTACCACCATCCAACATCCAACCCATTCTACCACCACCAACCTACATCCACCCACTACTACCCTCCACCCTTACTATCCACCACAAACATCCCTACTAAACTACTACCAACCTCAACATACAACCAATACTTCCACCTCTTACATACCTACATTACTATTCCACCTCTTATCCAGACACATGACTCTTCCACCTCTTAACTCCCCGCACCAATCAAATGACGTCCACCAACTAACCAGCTACCCCAAGGGAGCCCCCCCCCCCCCCCCCCCTTGGGTTCATGGACGTCTCACACTACTTAACAGATCTAACCATAGTGCGCTCTACCTCTAACCAGACGTACAATGACGTATAACCTCTTACTACAGGACTCATTTAGAACAGTCCACCTCTACTCAGCACTACAATGCACTGTCCCAACCTCTTTACAGACAGTATCATGACGTCACCTTTCCTAACAGAACATGACATTCCCCTCATAAAAGAATACACTGGCACCGATCAGCACTCCTTACCAGACTACACAATTGACGTACCTACCTACTTTTCACAAGACTACATGGAAGACATCCAACCATCCTTTCTCTTTCATTAACATAGATCTACTCATTGAACGTCTTATCCGTTCTAATACAGACATAGACGTCACCATACAATCTTACAGACTACATGACGCACTCCACCTCTTACAGACATAACCGTCCAACCTCTTACAGACCTCTACACTGACTGTTCACAACCTCTAACAGACATACGTGACGTCTCAACTCTACCACTATCTAGACAACTGACAGTCCACTTCTCTACAGACTTAACATTGACCGTCCACCTCTCAACAGACTAACACGACTGTAGACTGTGATTTTGAACTCCCCCCCCCCCCCCCCCCCCCCCCCCCCCCCCCCCCCCCCCCCCCCCCCCCCCCCCCCCCCCCCCCCGATGGAGGCTTCTTTAGTAATAAACCACTAATCAGACACTATCGAACGATCCAACTACCTTTAACACCAACTTACGACGATCCTACCTACTTACAGACTACATGATAGTCCACCTAACACTTAACTTAGAATACATCCGAAAGACTCTCAGTAGTATCTCTACAAGACTTACATGAAAGAGCTCTTTACATCCTTAAACAGACAATGACGTCCACTATACTACACCACTCCTTTCACCAGACAAACCATTAGCACTAGATCCTCCTTCAATTACAGCCCACTCCTACTTCAAATGATGTCTACACCCTCTTACAAGACTGACTATGCATAGTTCCTTCAGTTCCTTTAACAGACGATCATAGACGTCTTACATCTACAAAGACATGACGACTCCACCTCTCTACTAGACTACATGCACGCCTCACCACATCTACATGATATAGCATGACGCTCCACCTCTCACCAGAACTAGTATGAACGCTTCCACCTCTAACAGACATACCTATGCACAGTCCCACATTCATGTACAGACGTACATGACCGTCCACCCCTCTACAGACACTGACATCACACATACTAACACCCCCCCCCCCCCCCCCCCCCCCCCCCCCCCCCCCCCCCCCCCCCCCCCCCACCCCCCCCAACAACATAATGACTACTATAGATCGTCAAGCCTCTTACAAGACTACATGATACCGTCCTCACACCTCTTTACAGACATACATGAGCGTCACCTCTATACTAGACATAACTATGAAAGTTCCCAGTATATTACTTAACCAGACCTACAATCGACAGTATTTAACAATCTAACAAGAACATGTACGTCCCACCCCTTACAGACTCTACACTGAGCCTACCACCTCTTACGAGGATTGCAACGTCTCACCTCTAACAGACCATATATACATGACGTCACACCTCCTTAACAGACATAGACGTCACACCTACTTTGAAACAGACTCACATGACCTGTCTATTTTACCAATCTCATAACTAGACTTATCATGACGTCTTAACCTTCTAACAGACTATGGACGCTTTCCACCTACTATACAGACTAACTGACGTCCTCCTCTAACAGACATTGACTGCTCAAACCACCACTAACATGATCTACTACTATGTAACTTCCACCTCTTACCAGAAGCAATTACAGATCCAACTCTTACCGAAAGACTAACATTGACGATCCAACCTCCAACTAGTCATAAGACATCAATTCTCTCTTACCTAAGACCTCACATTTACCTGTCCACCTCTTACTAGACATTACAGTAAGACCAAGTCTACCTCTACACAGACTACAAGACGCTCCTCCACCTCTTCACAGACTACATGCACGACCTCCTGCCTTTACAGCACAAACATGCACTTGCTTCCACTAATTCTTTCTATAATACAGACACTACATGTCACGATCCAACAATCTAACAAGACATGACGATCACACCCTAACTAACAGACATCACATGCCGCGTCATACCTCTAAACAGACCATACAATGACGCTCTAAACACCCACCACCATACTCATATGACTGTCCTTACTCATTAAATCTAGACCCTACTACTGGACGTCCACCATAACTTAACCAGCAGCTACTATCGATCGTTCAACACCTACTAACAGACGCAATGAACATCCACCTCTAAAGACATCAAATAAGAAATACAACTATAGCACGTCCAGGTGCACCCCCTTACAGCACATAACATTGACTGCTCCACCTTCATACAGACTCACACTGAATCGTCCACCCTCCTGAAATACGTACTACTATGACGTCTACACATACTTATCACAGACATGACGATCATCCACACTTACAGATACCTATGACGTCACCTCTTAAGGACATAAACGTACCACCTCTCTACATTTATTTGGGGTACCTGATAGTCACCCCCTACACTAAACCTAGCCACTTACGTCGACCATAGCTTCTAACACTATCAGAACATGACGCTCCGACCTCTTAACAAGACTACATGACGCTCCACCTCATATCAACAGACCCATTATCAATGAAGTTCTAACACTATCGAGACTATGAACGATCCAATCCTGACTCATTACTTTAGACACATGACGCATCACTCCTCCTTACAAGACTACATGATTGTCCTATCCGTCTATATCAGACCAATACATTGCAAAGTCCAGTATCTCTACAGACCTTCCTATAATTTTATTACCCCTATAAATGAATGATTCTACATATCTAACTGAACCATGAACGTCCATCATTCTTACAGTACAACATGACGTCTACAGCTAACTTAACAAGCAGCTCCCTACATGATGTATCCCACCTCTCTACAACGACCATACAATGAAGTCCCATGTTCTTACAGACGACATGACGTTTACATATCTAAAAACAAAAGACATGACGCTCTCTACCACTCTGTACATATACTACATGCACTGTCCCACCTCTAACCAACTATTTAACATGATCGATCCACCCTACTACAGACATAACGTACCACCTCCTTAACTAAGCACATACATGATAGTCCACATAACTAAACAGACTATAGTCTGCCACGTCTACCCATTCTATCAGACATGCTTCTGCTTCCACCTCTAACAGACTACATTGACGCTACCACCCATACTAACAAGATCTAGCATGACGTCTACCCTCCACCCCAAATCAACCTCCAACTTATCTAGACTATGACGTCCAAACCTCATTATTACTAGCACAATCATGACGTACCTCCACTTTACAGATCTCTACATAGATGCTACTCAACCTCTTATACTAGACATACCATGAAGTCTACTAAGTTCTACTACAGCACTACATGAAGTTTTATCATCTAACAGTACATGCACGTCCACAATCCTTACTAGTCAACTATGACGTCTCTTCTCAATCTTACCAGACATACATGATCGCTTTCTCCACTCTCGTTACAGAACTACATGAAGTACAGTTTCCTTTACAGACGACATGCACGCTTTATATTACATCTAACAGACATGACGTTCCTACCTTCTTACAGACTACATTGTACGTCTCACCTCTTAACCAATGATTACATGACCGTCTCACACATCTCACTAAGACAACACGTCCACCACTAACAAGACATACATGACGATCCACCTCCTTTACCATGACATACATGACGTCTACCTTCTTTCAACAGATCTACAATGACGCAATCCATCCTAACTAACCAGACATAGAAATCCAAAATACTTACCAGACTATCAATACACCGCTCCACCTCTATACAAAGTACACTACATAGACGAGCATTACACTCTCTACCACAGACTTACAAGTACCGTCACACCTCTTACACAAAAGACTCATTACATGCATCTCCTCTACCTACCATTTAGCATGACTACATCGGCGTCTTTTTTTTTCGGTTTTTTTTTATTTGCTTTTTTATAGATTGTTTATTTTTTATTTGAATGGTTTTTACCACTTAGTGCATATGGTCTTTTTCTTTTTTTTTTATTTTTTTTTTTTTTTTTTTTTATACCTGCCTAACAAGACCTACATGCACGTCTAACTATCTTGACCATATCAGCTCACACATACCACATTGACGCTCCACCTCTAACAGACATACATGAAGATCTCAAGTATCTATACAGAACTACAAATGAACGTTTCTTAAAATCTAACAGGCTACCATGACGTCCACCTACTCTATCTATTACATGACGCTCCACCTATTACAGACAACATGACGTCCCTTACTTATCCCTCCCTAACAGTAATACAAACATCGATCTGCTCCATACGCCTTCTTACAGAGTTCTATCTATTGGAAGATCAGTTCTATACAGACCTACATGACAGTTTTACATCTAATGCACATGGACGTCCCACCACCTATACAGCCTACATGGACGCTCCATCTCTCTTAAGCTGAGATGACGTACCACACATCTAACAGATATTCATGTAAATGTCCCAACCTCCTAAACAGACATGACAGCTCACCATACCTTACAGAACTACATAGGACTGTCCATCCTCATAACAGACTCACATGCACCGTCTACCATCCTACAGATATGACGTCACCTACTTACAGACTAACTCGACGTACCACCTCGTACAGACATGACGGTTCCACCACTCTACAGAACCTACATAGACGTCCACCTACTCTACATGAAGATTATAGTCCACCACTCTTACAGATCTAACATGACTGTCCAACACCTCACAGCATCATGACATCATACTCTTTAAAACAGAACATACATGACCGATCCACCCTTCTCCTAACAGACTACATGACGTCACCTACTACATGACTACAAGACGTCCACCTTACACTATACAAGACTACAATGACTGTCCAGTTTTTTTTTTTACGGGCGTTATTTTTTTCTTCTCGCTCTTTTTTTTTTTTTTTGGGGTTCTTTTTTGCGAAGGTTGTCTTTTTTTTTTGTTTTGGTTTTTGGGTTTTTTTTTTCTTTCTTATTTTTTTATTACTTATTGTTTTCTTTTTTTTTTGGGCGGGGGAATTTTTTATTTTTTTTTTTTTTTGGGGAGAGGGGCGTTTTTTTCCCTTTTTTTTTTTATTTTTTTTTTTTTTTATTTTTTTTTTTTTTTTTTTTTTTGCACCATCTAGTTTTAGGAACGGGGATACTACCTCTGTACAGACAACTATGACGATCTCAACCTCTAACAGACTAACATGACGCTCCTACATCCACATAAACTGACATAGAGCTACACTCTTACTAGACTACATAGAGCGGACTACTGCTCACCTTCTAACAGAAACTAACATGACGCTACTACTCCTCTTACAGCACATATATGACAGTCCACTCTAACTAGACCCTACCATCGATCCGCTTCCACCTCTTAACAGAGATACATGACTGCTCCACCTAACTACAAGACCATGACCATTCCACTCCTAAAAGTACTACAATACGACAGTTCAGCCCTCTATCCTTACAAGACTACATTGACATGTCCACCTCTTACTAGGAGTCATACATGACGACTCCTAGCCTCCTTAACAGCACCTACAATGACTTAGACCACCTTTCTTACCTCTCTTAGACAGACATGACGTACCCTACTCTACCTTACAGACTACAAATGACTGTCCACCTCTTACAGGACATACTGCATCACACCCAAACAATTCTTTACAGACAAAAAAAAAAATAATACTATTAACAAGCAGAAAACAAATAAACATGATAGTCCACTCTCTAACAGACCTACGCTTGACGTCATTTAAGGTATTTTTTACTACTTTTTTTTTATACCACTATCGAACATGACGATCCATCCTCTAACAGAAACTACTATGATCGTCACCTCATATACAGATCTACTAATGACGTCTAACCCACTATCAGAATCATGACGCTCCACCTTCATTACTAGAATCAACATGACTGTTCCTCTTCCCTCATTAGAACTATGACTACATGAAATGTCCACTCTTCACAGACTACATGAAGTCCAGCTTTACTTACAATGACTACATTGAAAGGTTTACATCAACAGACATGTACAGATCCAAACTCTACTTACATGACAACATGCAACGTCCTCACAGCTGTACAGCACGAACGTAACCAAAATACATAGAATAAGTACCACCTACTTCACAGACTACATAGAAGTCCATGTTTTACAGACGACTAATAGACGCTTTAGCATCATATTAACAGACAATGATTACTGTCCACCATCTTAACAAACTACTAATAGACGTCCACACTTCTACACAGCATTACCATGACTAGTACCAATCCTCTTACAGACATAACGTCCCACACTCTTTTATGCAGGCAGCTAACAAACCAAAGAATAATGAACCCCCAAACACCCTAAACAAAATGATAGTTCTCCTAACTCATAACAAGAAATAACGTGACGTCTTACCACTATACAGACATGACGTCCCTAACACACTCCTCTACCCCCTCACACACCACACAAACAACAATCATGCACAATTTACCATGACGTTCCACACTCTCAACCAGACTACTATTGACGTCTTACACACTTATACAGACATGAACGTACACACTACCTTCACAGACAAACATCGACGCTCCATACCTCCTTAAACTAGAACTTTACTATGATGCTCCACTACATTACTATTCCACACCTACAATGCAAGCTCCCAAGATTCTTACAGACCGATACATGAAAAGGTATTTCCACATCTACACCAATGACAATAGAACGTCCACCTCATTATCTAGACAACATGACGCTCCCTCCTCTTAATCCAGACAATTACATGATGTCCACCTTACTTACATGGACACTACACATATGAGCCAGTTCTTAACAGCACGACTATGACGTTTACCATCTAACCAAAGACATGCACCACTCCCACCTCTTGAACAGACTACATGACCGTCAACCCCTTCTAACAGCAATTTACAATGTACGTTCCCACCTCTCACAAGACTCTATTGACACGTCACCATCTAACTAGAACTACATGAACAGCCTCCTCCTTCACTTACATTATGCCTACATAGACGTCACCTAATCTCTAATCTCTTTTTTCCCCCCTCCTCTTGTCCTTACTGATTGTCTGTCTGAGAGACCAGAGAATAGGCTGAAAGATGGAGCATCATGTAGCTCCTCGTAATAGGATGTATAGACGTCAATGTAGTCTAGTTAGAGGTAGACGTCATATCGTACTTGTGAGAGCCAACTCAGCTGTCGAGTCATTGATAATACTAGTTTTACGGACAGCCGTGCGCGACGCTCTACTGTATGTTTCTAAGTTAAGCCATGGCTTGGACAGTCATTGTACTGCATTAAGATGATAACACGTCATGTAGCTTCATGTACTAGCCTTCTCGTAAGAACTGGACATTCATGTAGTCTAGCTATAGAGGCTGCGCACATCAACTGCTAGTCTGCCCCTTCAACCAAAAGAGGTGATGGACACGTCATGTATGTAACATGATAAGGAGACCCCGCTCGCAGCACGTTCATGTTCACTAGGTTAGATGCTGAAACTTCATCGTCAGCTACCTATGTAAGAAACTTGCGACTTCATTGCTTATCAGTCTGTATAAGACTGGAATGCTGACATCATCTGCTTATGTAACTAATATATCAGTGCTTTATTAAGAGGGAGCGACGTCATGTCTAGATCTTGTAAGAGAGTGCAGAAGCGTCACAATGATCTTGATAGATGGTAGAAGTCATGCTAGTCTAGTTTAAGAGATGTGGACGTCAATGTATATAGTTTGAATAAAAATAGCCTCTCGTTAGATAAGCTGTATGATGACGTCATGTCAATACGCCAAATAGTCAATCATGTGTAGACGTGCACCTAGTAGCTCTAAGCTTCATGCAAAGGTGTTTTCGAACCATATATCTAGTCCTTGGTAAGAGGGGGACGCATGTAGTCTTTTTGGTGGACGTCTTCTGTTAAGGGGACGCAGTTGTCTGTAAGAGGTGGACGTCATATCTTTAGGGGGTAACGTCATGTAGTCTGTTAGAGATGGACGCATGTAGTCTGTAAGAGGGGGACGTCATGTCTTTTAGGGTGGACGTCATGTAGTCGTTAGAGGTGGACTACTCCGTAAAGGGGACGTCTGTAGTCTGTAAGGGGGTGGACGTCATGTTGTTAGTGTAAACGTCAAGAGTCTGTAAGAACTGATTTTCAGTTTTTGTTTGGGGGACTCATTATCTGAAAAGGGGGGACGTCATGTTTTCTGAAAAGGAGGCTAAAGTCTTTAAAGGTTCTTTTAGAGGGGGGAGTCATGTATTTTTAGGGGGACGTCAATTTCGTAAGAGGTGACGCATGTATCTGTAGGGGTGGACGAAAAGTATCTGTAAGAGGGGGACGTCATGTATCTGTAAGAGGTGACGTCATGAGTCTTTTAGAGGTAGCATGTCTGTTAAGGGGGTATTAAAAGGGGGGCCCCATTGTCTTTTAAGGGGTGGACTCTTAGTCTGTAAGAGGTAACTCAGTAGTCTGTTAAGGAGACGCCCATGTGTCTGAAAGAGGGGGACGTCATGCCCCGTTGAGTCCCTATGTAGTCGTTAAGGGGACTCTGAGTTGAAAGAGGGGGACTCATTAGTTGAAAGGGGACGTCTTGTGTCTTTTAAGAGGGGGACGTCAATTGTCTGAGTGGACTCTGATCTGTAAGAGTTGGATTCATGTCTGTTGGGGGTGGACGTCATGTATTTGAAAGGGGACGAAATCTTGTAATAGGTTTTGGGGGACGTATTTTTTAAATTTGGAATTTTGGTGGGTGGACGTCATTCTTTTAGAGGTGACTTCATTGTCTTTTAGAGGGGCGTCATGTAGTCTAAAAGGGTGGACTATGTTTTAGGGTACGCCATGATTTTTAGGTGGACGTCTTTCCCCGTAAAAGGGACGTCATGTATCGTAAAGGGGTGGACGTCTTTTGTCTTTTAGATAAACGTCATGTAGTCTGTAAAACGGACTTTTTGTCTGTAAGGGGGACTCTGTTTTTAAGAGAACGTCTGTTTCTGTAAGATGGCCATTAGTCTTAAGAGGGGACTCATGTTGAAAGAGGGGGACGAATGTGTCTTTTAGGGGTGGACTCAGTTTAAGAGGTGCTCATGTAGCTGTTAGAGTGAACGTCCATGTAGTTGTAAGAAGTGCTTATTACTTGGGGGAGGCCCAATTCTGTAAGGTGACGCATGTTGTCTGTTAAGGGGGACGCATGTAGCTGAAAGAGGTGGAGTCCATGTATCTGTAAGAGGTGGACGTCATGTAGTCTGTTAGAGGTGGACGTCATTGTCTGTAAGAGTGACGTCATGTCTGTAGAGGAGTCATGTATCTGTTTAGAAGGTGGGACGTCATGTCTGTTAAGAGGTGGACGTCATGTAGTCTGTAGAGGTGGACGTCATGTCTGTTAGAGGTGGACGTCGGGTTTTTTATGTCTGTAAGATACGTCAATGTTGTATAGAGGTGGACTCATGTGTCTGTAAGAGGTGGACGTCATGTATCTGTAAGGGTGGACTTCATGTAGTCTGTAAGAGTGACGTCATGTAAGTCTGTAAGGAGGTGACTTCATGTAGTCGTTAGAGGGGGACGTCCATTATCTGAAAGGGAGGGGGGACGTCATGTGTCTGTAAGGGGGGACGTCATGTTCTTTTAGAGGTGGAGTTCATGTCTGTTAGGGGATGGACGTCATGTATCTGTAAATGGTGGGACTTTTCAGGGTAGTCTGTAGAGGTGGACGTCAATTAGTCTGTTAGAGGTGACGTCTTAGTCTGTAGAGGGTGGACGCATTAGTCTGTAAGAGGTGGACGTCATGTTCTGTTAGAGTGGACGTCATGTAGTCTGTAAAATGGAGTCATGTTGTTGTAAGGGACGTCATGTTGCCCTGTAAGGGGGGACGGGGGTTCTTGTAGTCTGTAAGAGGTGGACTCATTGTAGTCTTTTAAGAGGTGGACGTCATGTAGTCTGTAAGAGGTGGACGTATGTCTTTTTGTCCATTGTCTGTAAGAGGTGAGTCATGTTCTGTGAGGTGGACGTCATGTATTCTGTAAGAGGTGGACGTAATCTCTTTTAAGAGGTGGACGTCAGTAGTCTGTAAGTGGTTGGACGTCATGTTCTGTTAGAGGTGGACGTCAGTTAGGTCTGTAAGAGGTGGACGTCATATCTGTTAAGGTAGACGTCATTAGTCTGTTAGAGATGGACTCATGTAGTCGTAAGAGGATGGCCCGTCATGTCTGTTAGAGGTGGACGTCATGTAGTTGTTAGAGGTGGACGTCATCTCCGTAAGGGGTTTGACGTCATGTAGTCTGTAAGGGGTGGACGTCATGTCTGTTAGATGTAATACGTCATGTTAGTCTGTAAGAATGGACTTCATGTATCTTAAAGGTGGACTTCATGTAGTCTGTAAGAGGAGGACGTCATGTGTCTGTAAGAGGTGGCTCATTAGTCTTTTAGAGGTGGCGTCATGTCCTTTTAGAGGTGGGACAGTCTTTAGGGGTACGTCGGTAAGAGGTAGGACGTCATGTAGTCTGTTAGAGGTGGGACGTGATTAGTCTGTAAGAGGTTGACGTCATGTAGTCTTAAGAGGCTGGACGCCAATGTAGTCTTTTAGAGTTGGAGCCCATGGTCTGTTAGAGGTGGACGTCATGTATCTGTAGAGGTGGACGTCAATGTAGTCGGGTAAGAGGTGGACGTCATTAGCCCTGTAAGAGGTAAAACGTCATGTAGTCTGTTTAAGAGGTGGACGCCTGTAGTCTGTAAGAGGTGGACTTGTCTGTATAGTAGTCATGTTTTAAGGGGTTGGAGTCTTTGTCTGTTAGAGGTGGACGTCATGTAGTCTGAAGAGGGGGGACGTTTTTCTGTAAGAGGTGGACGTAAATGAAAGTCTGTAAAGTTGGTTGGACGTCATTAGTCTTTTAAGAGTTGGAGTCAGTTTTTCTGTATGAGGTAAGGACGTCATATCTGTTAGAGGTAGACTCATGTTAAGTCTGTTAAAAGATGGACGTCCATGTAGTCTGTAAGAGGTGGACGTCATGTCTGTTGGGAGGTGGACGTCATGTAGTCTGTTAGAGGTGGACGTCATCTCCGTAAGAGGTGGACGTCATGTAGTCTTTTAAGGGGTGGACGTTCATGTCTGTTAGATGTAAACGTCATGTAGTTCTGTAAGAACTGGACTTCATGTAGTCTTTTAGTGGTGGACCTCAATGTAGGTCTGTAAGAGGAGGAGTATTGTTGTCTGTAAGGGGTAGGAATAGAATTAGTCTGTTAAGGTGACGCCCATGTCTGTAAGAGGTGGCGTCATGTAGTCTGTTAGGGTGGACGTCATTGTTCCTGTAAGAGGTGGACGTCCAGTAGTCTGTTAGAGGTGGACGTCATGTAGCTGAAGGGGTGGACGTCATGTAGTCTGAAAGAGGCGGGGACGTCAGTAGTCTTTTAGAGGTGGATGTCTTTGTCTGTTAGAGGTGGACGTCATGTACTCTGTAAGAGTGGACGTCATTGTAGTCTGTTAGAGGTGGACGTCATATAGTCTGTAAAGGAGACGTCATGTGTCTTTAAATGACCCTTGTAGTTTAGAGGTCCCTTCTGTCGTTAGATGGACGTCATGTAGTCGTAGAGGTGGACGTCATTTGTCTGTAAGAGGTGGAAGTCATGT
>JAMYXO010007002.1:0-12737 GCA_033310375.1 Conus canariensis | reverse complement strand
AACTAAAGGGAGATAAGCCAAGACACTTCGTGAGGAACTGGAGACCGATTCGTTGTTAAATGTTGTATATAAGATAGGGTCATTGTGCATAGCCAACCGTTTAAAAATGTGTTACCTGGTCTCATCAATGAGAATGAAACATGTTTTATTAAAAATAAATACTAGTGGATAACATTAGGCTCATTTACGACACAATTGCTTATTTAGAAGAATGCAACGTATCAAGGCTTTTATTAAACATTGACTTCGAGAAAACATTCGATTTTGTGAGCTGGGATTTTATGTTTAAAGTATTGAAAGCGTTTGGCTTTCATCAGGGCTTCTGCAAATGGGCTGAAACATTCTATAAGAAATATTAACTCATGTGTCCTTGTTGATGGTCAAGTTTCTAGTTGGTTTGAGATAGACTGCGGATGCAGACAAGGGGACCGACTCTTGCCATATTTATTCATATTATGTGTTGAAATTCTAACATTAATGAATCGGGAAAATGTAAACATACGTGGAGTAGGTATGTAGTAGAAAGAAACTCGTGGAGAGCGTGGCAGCAGAGAGTCCTCAGAAGAGAAGCCCCCTTCAAGCAAGTGTTTCGGCCCTTATCTCCTGACACTCTGGGGGGGGGGGGGGGGGGGGTTGGGCCACACCCGGTTCATGACTCCGGATGTCCCTCTGCTGCCCTTTTTTTTCCCCCATCTTGGGACGAGCCATGGCTGGGATTCGAACCCATGACCTTCTGGACATGCTCATTTTCCACTTAATGACTCGCACTCTAACCACTGAGCCACAGGGACACCTGATATTTGTAGGAAATTTAAGCCTTATGAAGTTCACTTTTGTTCCTCCTTGACCAGATCCAGCTTGAACACCTCTCTGCCGCTTCTGCCATTGCTTTCAGGGCTCTGGTTTTTTCCCTCCCTGCAACTGAGAGCTGTTTCATGAGGCTGTATGCAGACGTTCGTACAAACCCTCTAGCTCCAATTTCTGCAGTGAGGACTTTGACCTGATAGCCTTCTCTCCTCAGGCTGTTTGCCAGATCAGCATACTTTTCAGTCTTGTAGATTTGAGCTGCCTCCATTTTGTTCTCATGTGGCACCGTGAGCTCGATCATGATCAGCTGCTTGGTTGACTGAGAGTGGACTACTATGTCTGGTCTCATGCCACTCTTGCTGATGATCTCTGGGTGACTCTTCCATTCTGGGAGGTCTGCAGTGCACTCCCAGTCATCTGCCCCGTCCAGCAGACTCTGCCTGCATGTTCCGAGTGGCACTGTTGTTCTTGGCCATGATTTGCTGCCTCCTGCCGTGACGAATGTTGCGGGTGCTTTTGGAGTCCTGATTTTCCCTTTTGTGGTGTTGGTACTAGCCCAGACTACTTGTACAATCTCTTTGAGCACTTGGTTTGCCTCCATGTGTACCTTCCTTGAGCCAGGGCTACTTTACATGAGCTTAGGACATGCTCCACTGTTTGTTTTTCATGGCAGAGGGGGCATGCAGGATCGTCTGTTTTTTCCCCACTTCACCAGGTTTGCATTTGAGGGCAGAAGGTCATATGCAGATCTGAGAATGAAGCTGATCCTGAGAGGGGCCATGTGCCAAATGTCATTCCAAGTGAGACTTCTTTGGAGTGCATTCTCCCACGTTGTCCATTGCCCTTGCTGGCTCTGCTGGACTGCTTTTTGGAGTCTTTTTTGGTCTTCTTCTTTTCTCATCTCCTGAATCATCATGTCTCTTTTGGCTTTTCCTTTGGCCTTTGACCACCATTCAGTTTTGGTCACCCCCAGTCCTTGTCTGTTGGTCTGTGTGTGTCCTGTTATTTCTCTGTCTTGAGACTTTCTTTTGCAGAATCCATCGCCTCTTGAACTTTCCATTTTCTGCCTGTCTTCAGCTGGGGCTTGATTGCTTCTACCACCTTGTCTCCTGAGTCCTCCAGCATGCTTTGAAGTCTGATCTTCCTGCTTTGTATTCTCCAGGATGGATTTCAGTGGTAGTTTCAGCTTTGCTTGGCGACAGTACAGCGCTATGTCAGTCAGACAGGGTGGGACACCAAGCCATTTCCTTGTGAACTTGTTGATTTTGGCTTCCATTGCCTCCACTATGCTGGTGCAGATGTCGTATATCATCAGAGGCCATAGGAGCTTTGGTATCAGCATGAACTGCAGACACCAGACCTTGTATTTGCCAGGGAGCCCACACTGGTCAATGGTCTCCAAGCCTTCCTCCGCCATCTGCTTGGTTTCTTTTGCTCTTTGTGTGTCTTTCAGCGTATCATCATACCATCTTCCAAGGCTCTTGACTGGTTCTTCTGTGACTGTTGGAATGGCCTGGTTGGCAACACTGAAGACCACAGATCCGGCCACTTTTCCTTTCCTCAGTGAGAGACTCCGTGATTTCTTTGGCTTGAACTTCATTCTGGATGAGGCAACTATGTCGTCCAGCCTCTCCACACATGACGTGTCTCGTCTTCTCTGGATGAAATCACTGTAGTGTCATCCATGAAGGCCTTGAGAGGAGGCATCTTGTATCCATCGCCAAGGTCTGTTTGTCTCGCGTTGTTTGTTGCTGCTTTCAAGATGAGTTCCATTGCCAGCACGAACAGTATTGGGGAAATTGCACAGCCCATTGCAATACCCACTTCCAAGTTGATCCAGTCTGTTGTGTACTCCTTGGTAGAGAACCGCATTGAGAAGCCATTGAAGTACTTCTTGAGCATGTCGCGGATGTTCTTTGGCACATGGTACATCTCAAGAGCCAACTGTATCATCTCATGGGGTACAGATCCATATGCGTTTGCCAGATCAAGCCACACTACGTCCAGGTCTCTCTTTTCTGTTTTTGCTTTTTGGATTGCGTCCCAGATCATTGTGGCGTGTTCTACACAGCCAGCCACGCCTGGGATGCCACCTTTCTGGACTGACACATCCAAGTACTTGTTTTCCATAGGTACTTGGTCAGCCTTGCTGCCATGACAGAGAAGAAGATTTTCCCTTCGACGTTCAGTAGTGATATTGGCCTGAACTGGCTGATGTCACTTGAGTTTTGCTCTTTGGGGATGTACACACCATCTGCCGTCATCCACTGGCCGCTGATCTTCTGGTTTCTCCAAGCCGATCGCAGCAGCCTGTGGAGCCACTCCAGCACCTTGGGACATTTCTTGTAAAGCTGGTAAGGTATTCCGTTTGGCCCTGGTGATGATTTGGCTCTGGCTTTGTCGACCACCTTCTTGATTTCCGCCAACGTTGGAGGCTTGCCATTGAACTGTTCCTCAGGGTTGGTTGGCCACACCAGACCTTGAATGTCGAGTGGTGCTTTGCTCTGTGGGTCAGAGTATGTTTTCCTCAGATGCTGCTCAAGAACTCCTTTGTCCACACTTAGGGTCCCAGATTTTGGCTGCTCAAACAGTGTTCTGGCAAACTGGAAGGGGTCTCTGAAGAAGCGCTCTTGTGTCTTCTTCTTTTTGCTCTTCCTCTTCCTCGCAGATTCCGCTTTGCTGAGGGCGCTGTGTTTTTCTTTCAGGTCTTTCCACAGTTTTCCAAGCCTTGTTTTTCAGCTGGCAGTGCGGTCTTCATTTGCATCTTGAGGTTTTTCTTTTGGACCCTGATCTTGTCCATCTTTTCTTGGCGTCTGGATTTCTTTGGAGGTGTTTTCTCTTTGGGTAGTTTTGCTCCATAGGCGTCTCTACATGTGGCATACACAATGTCCCCATATGTGGCTAGTTTGTGTTTCAGGGTGCTTTTCCCTATCAGTGCATCGAGTCTTTGGACGATTTTTGCATCCAGTTTCTCCCAATCTTCAGTTTCGTTTGCTCGTGGCAGGTTGAGTTTCAGGCGCCTGGCATCGAGGGCCTGTGCAAATTCCTCATCCGAACCAACAGCGTGGATGTCCTTGGCACTGTGGTTTAAATCCTGGCCTTGGTCTTCCGACGTCTTATCTGCTGATGCAGTGCGCTGCTGCTCATTCAGATGAGTCTTCACACATCCCATCTTTGTTCTGTGGATCTTCATGCCACGGGTGGTAGCGAAACGCTTTCCACAGACACATGGATATTCCATTTGGTCCATGTTCATAGTCCGTTTGGGATTTGCAGTCATGATTGGTTGAGCACCGATGGATTCATCATTCTCTCCCCCTTTCGGTGAATCCTGGGAGCATCTTTTCTTTTTGTCTTAGTAGCCACATGTTTAAGGCAAAGTGGGGAGCCAGCCCACAGAGCCCTTGGTTCTGGTCTTTCCCAGTGTCCTCCGGTCTTTCCCGGACGTCCTCCGGCCTATTCCCGGAAGTCAATGGTTTACCCATGCATCAGTAGAAAGAAACTCGTGGAGAGCGTGGCAGCAGAGAGTCCTCAGAAGAGAAGCCCCCTTCAAGCAAGTGTTTCGGCCCTTATCTCCTGACACTCTGGGGGGTGGGCCACACCCGGTTCATGACTCCGGATGTCCCTCTGCTGCCCTTTTTTTTCCCCATCTTGGGACGAGCCATGGCTGGGATTCGAACCCATGACCTCTGGACATGCTCATTTTCCACTTAATGACTCGCGCTTAACCACTGAGCCACAGGGACACCTGATATTTGTAGGAAATTAAGCCTTATGAAGTTCACTTTTGTTCCTCCTTGACCAGATCCAGCTTGAACACCTCTCTGCCGCTTCTGCCATTGCTTTCAGGGCTCTGGTTTTTTCCTTCCCTGCAACTGAGAGCTGTTTCATGAGGCTGTATGCAGACGTTCTACAAACCCCTAGCTCCAATTTCTGCAGTGAGGACTTTGACCTGATAGCCTTCTCTCCTCAGGCTGTTTGCCAGATCAGCATACTTTTCAGTCTTGTAGATTTGAGCTGCCTCCATTCTGTTCTCATTGGCACCGTGAGCTCGATCATGATCAGCTGCTTGGTTGACTTAGAGTGGACTACTATGTCTGGTCTCATGCCACTCTTGCTGATGATCTCTGGGTGACTCTTCCATTCTGGGAGGTCTGCAGTGCACTCCCAGTCATCTGCCCCGTCCAGCAGACTCTGCCTGCATGTTCGAGTGGCACTGTTGTTCTTGGCCATGATTTGCTGCCTCCTGCCGTGACGAATGTTGCGGGTGCTTTTGGAGTCCTGATTTTCCCTTTTGTGGTGTTGGTACTAGCCCAGACTACTTGTACAATCTCTTTGAGCACTTGGTTGTGCCTCCATGTGTACCTTCCTTGAGCCAGGGCTACTTTACATGAGCTTAGGACATGCTCCACTGTTTGTTTTTCATGGCAGAGGGGGCATGCAGGATCGTCTGTTTTCCCCCACTTCACCAGGTTTGCATTTGAGGGCAGAAGGTCATATGCAGATCTGAGAATGAAGCTGATCCTGAGAGGGGCCATGTGCCAAATGTCATTCCAAGTGAGACTTCTTTGGAGTGCATTCTCCCACGTTGTCCATTGCCCTTGCTGGCTCTGCTGGACTGCTTTTTGGAGCTTTTTTGGTCTTCTTCTTTTCTCATCTCCTGAATCATCATGTCTCTTTTGGCTTTTCCTTTGGCCTTTGACCACCATTCAGTTTTGGTCACCCCCAGTCCTTGTCTGTTGGTCTGTGTGTGTCCTGTTATTTCTCTGATCTTGAGACTTTCTTTTGCAGAATCCATCGCCTCTTGAACTTTCCATTTTCTGCCTGTCTTCAGTGGGCTTGATTGCTTCTACCACCTTGTCTCCTGAGTCCTCCAGCATGCTTTGAAGTCTGATCTTCCTGCTTTGTATTCCTCCAGGATGGATTTCAGTGGTAGTTTCAGCTTTGCTTGGCGACAGTACAGCGCTATGTCAGTCAGACAGGGTGGGACACCAAGCCATTTCCTTGTGAACTTGTTGATTTTGGCTTCCATTGCCTCCACTATGCTGGTGCAGATGTCGTATATCATCAGAGGCCATAGGAGCTTTGGTATCAGCATGAACTGCAGACACCAGACCTTGTATTTGCCAGGGAGCCCACACTGGTCAATGGTTTCCAAGCCTTCTTCCGCATCTGCTTGGTTTCTTTTGCTCTTTGTGTGTCTTTCAGCGTATCATCATACCATCTTCCAAGGCTCTTGACTGGTCTCTTCTGTGACTGTTGGAATGGCCTGGTTGGCAACACTGAAGACCACAGATCGGCCACTTTTCCTTTCCTCAGTGAGAGACTCCGTGATTTCTTTGGCTTGAACTTCATTCTGGATGAGGCAACTATGTCGTCCAGCCTCTCCACCACATGACGTGTCTCGTCTTCTCTGGATGAAATCACTGTAGTGTCATCCATGAAGGCCTTGAGAGGGGCATCTTGTATCCATCGCCAAGGTCTGTTTGTCTCGCGTTGTTTGTTGCTGCTTTCAAGATGAGTTCCATTGCCAGCACGAACAGTATTGGGGAAATTGCACAGCCCATTGCAATCCCACTTCCAAGTTGATCCAGTCTGTTGTGTACTCCTTGGTAAGAACCGCATTGAGAAGCCATTGAAGTACTTCTTGAGCATGTCGCGATGTTCTTTGGCACATGGTACATCTCAAGAGCCAACTGTATCATCTCATGGGGCACAGATCCATATGCGTTTGCCAGATCAAGCCACACTACGTCCAGGTCTCTCTTTTCTGTTTTTGCTTTTTGGATTGCGTCCCAGATCATTGTGGCGTGTTCTACACAGCCAGCACGCCTGGGATGCCACCTTTCTGGACTGACACATCCAAGTACTTGTTTTCCATGAGGTACTTGGTCAGCCTTGCTGCCATGACAGAGAAGAAGATTTTCCCTTCGACGTTCAGTAGTGATATTGGCCTGAACTGGCTGATGTCACTTGCGTTTTGCTCTTTGGGGATGTACACACCATCTGCCGTCATCCACTGGCCGCTGATCTTCTGGTTTCTCCAAGCTGATCGCAGCAGCCTGTGGAGCCACTCCAGCACCTTGGGACATTTCTTGTATAGCTGGTAAGGTATTCCGTTTGGCCCTGGTGATGATTTGGCTCTGGCTTTGTCGACCACCTTCTTGATTTCCGCCAACGCTGGAGGCTTGTCATTGAACTGTTCCTCAGGGTTGGTTGGCCACACCAGACCTTGAATGTCGAGTGGTGCTTTGCTCTGTGAGTCAGAGTATGTTTTCCTCAGATGCTGCTCAAGAACTCCTTTGTCCACACTTAGGGTCCCCGATTTTGACTGCTCAAACAGTGTTCTGACAAACTGGAAGGGGTCTCTGAAGAAGCGCTCTTGTGTCTTCTTTTTGCTCTTCCTCTTCCTCGCTGATTCCGCTTTGCTGAGGGCGCTGTGTTTTGCTTTCCGGTCTTTCCAGAGTCTTTCCAAGCCCTGTTTTTCAGCTGGCAGTGCGGTCTTCATTTGCTTCTTGAGGTTTTTCTTTTGGACCCTGATCTTGTCCATCTCTTCTTGGCGTCTGGATTTCTTTGGAGGTGTTTTCTCTTTGGGTAGTTTTGCTCCATAGGCGTCTCTACATGTGGCATACACAATGTCCCCATATGTGGCTAGTTTGTGTTTCAGGGTGCTTTTCCCTATCAGTGCATCGAGTCTTTGGACGATTTTTGCATCCAGTTTCTCCCAATCTTCAGTTTCGTTTGCTCGTGGCAGGTTGAGTTTCAGGCGCCTGGCATCGAGGGTCTATGCAAATTCCTCATCCGAACCAACAGCGTAGATGTCCTTGGCACTGTGGTTTAAATCCTAGCCTTGGTCTTCCGACGTCTTATCTGCTGATGCAGTGCGCTGCTGCTCATTCAGATGAGTCTTCACACATCCCATCTTTGTTCTGTGGATCTTCATGCCACGGGTGGTAGCGAAACGCTTTCCACAGACACATGGATATTCCATTTGGTCCATGTTCATAGTCCGTTTGGGATTTGTAGTCGTGATCGGTTGAGCACCGATGGATTCATCATTCTCTCCCCCTTTCGGTGAATCCTGGGAGCATCTTTTCTTTTTGTACTTAGTAGCCACATATTGAAGGCAAAGTGGGGAGCCAGCCCACAGAGCCTTGGTTCTGGTCTTTCCCAGTGTCCTCCGGTCTTTCCCGGACGTCCTCCAGCCTATTCCCGGAAGTCAATGGTTTACCCATGCATCAGTAGAAAGAAACTCGTGGAGAGCGTGGCAGCAGAGAGTCCTCAGAAGAGAAGCCCCCTTCAAGCAAATGTTTCGGCCCTTATCTCCTGACACTCTAGGGGAGTTGGGCCACACCCGGTTCATGACTCCGGATGTCCCTCAGACGAACATAAACTTTCTCAATACGCAGATGATACGGCATTTCTTTTAGCAGGTGACAAAAAAATCATTTGAAATATGTATAAACGTACTTGAAATGTTTGGTCGTGAATCAGGGTTATATATGAATCTTAGAAGGAAAAACAAAAAGCTGTTTGGTTGGGGAACTGCAAAAATGCTGCTGTTCGCTACATTAACCATTTAGTATGGAGCGGAACCCACAACATTTTAAAAAAAATCTTGGAATCTTGTTCACCAACGATTTGCAAAACTGTGCAGATATTAACTCAATCGAGTCTTGTCGGAAGCGGGTTTCCCACACTGTTCACATCGCTTAAAGGCGTGTTGGACGCATACTTCCAACAGAATTTCACGATTTTAAAATCATACCGCCTTTTATTAAAGGGCAATAAATCTCGTTTCAGGGACAGCTTAGGACCTTCTTTTTGCAGTTGCTTCCCTTAGACCGTTCTTCTTGTATTCTGTAGTAGTTTTATGCGGATTTGAATTGTCCTACTCTCAGTTTCTGCGATCATACGATTTTGAACATGATCACATGATTTTGAGTGGATAAAGCATTCTGTGGTCAAATTCTTGTGTTCTATGCAGTTGTCATACATATACTATTCTCTATAGGTCATACCAAGTGCTCAGAGGTGTAACTGAACTTGTGTGGGAGGATAGAGAGCATGAAGAAGTGGATCACAATGTGCACAAAAAGTTTTTGTTTTTCTGCAAATGTGTATCATTTTGATTACTTACATCATGTGAACTGTGTGGATTCCACGCTGAAGGTGGGTATTTTTGATAAATATTTTCGTGTTTCTATCCCGTGGTGTATGTTTCATGCTCCTAGATAAAGCGGTTGATTTTTTATGATTTTTTTAAAATTGCTAAAAATCGTGTGATATGAGGCCCCAAACTGGTCCATTTTGGCTGTGACTTTATTTGGTTAATTGTTCTGAAAAAAAAAGCATAGCGGACGTGAAACGTTTATTCAAGATTTGGGTGAGAAGACAAATAACTCCTTTGGGCACAGTGGCAGTTTAAAAATTGCCTATTTAATCAAAACTCATCCATTTGTGGATATTACTATCTAACCCACCTAATACTTTTTTTCAGACTCTACAAAGCTACTGTTACAAATTTCTGTGGAATAAAAAAGACAGACAAGATAAATAGAAAACCTGTACATAAAAGTTTCCAAAACGGCGGTCTTGGACTACCAGAATTAAAGACATGTGCTTCTTCACTAAAATTGTCGTAGCTGCAAAAGTTCAGATTACACACCACAAATGGGAAATTATTAATCTAACTTTCCACTTATAAAGCAATATTGAGACATATGGACCAGAAATATTTTCTTCCTTCTGTAAATCAAATGTATATTGGACAGAGGTATTTATGGCGTACAAACAATTTTCTTCTACAAAGTTAACTGTACGAATTCTTATGAACACCTTGCGGAACCAGTCTTTTATACAAAGAGAATACAAGTTGGGAAAAAGACTATTTTGGGAAAAGCATGGATCAAAAAGGACATATATTGCATTGCTCTTTTTTTTTTTTTTGCTTGACAATGGCCAGTTTATTTCTTATGAACAATTTAAACAAGAGTATGACGTAAACATTAATTTCATCACTTTTTCTGGCTTTAAAGCAGCTAGAATTGAATATATACAAAAAGCAAAAAGCAACGTTGAAAATAATAGTAAATGTTTACAAATGCACATATGTTACAAAAAGTTGACGTCAGTTTGTAAAGCGTCAAAATTATGACATTTTCTGTAGAAAATGACTGGAAAATTGTTTTCTTTATCTGAGTAAACATTCTGACAAAAATGAAATGGTAACAGTCACGAATAATACACAGATGTCGTGGTACTAACGTGGTGCTGAACAAAAATGGGTATATTGAACAGTGATGTTTGTACTTTCTGTACCTCTGTTAAGGACAGTATTGCACATATGTTTTGGTATTGTATGGTCATACAACTTTTTTTTGGCAAACACTAGTGGATTTGATGAATGAAATATGTATGTGTTTTTTTTTAATTTGCAGAAAACTGAACCATTAGCCACAGTTGGATTTGATAAAAAAAATATGCATATACATCATGTATTTCATTTTATTATATTATTTGCTAAACACTATTCATATCAGTGTAGAACATAACAAAAGCATCACCAAGACTGCAAGTATTTCTTAATAAGCTAAAATACAGGTATAAAACTGGAGAATACATTGCTCGACTTTCTTTTCATGATATGTCGATGTTAGCAGGCCCAGAATGAAATATGAAAGATTTTGGCATTGTACATTATACTAGTATAAGTATGATTATAGCACCCTAGAATTGATACATCGCCTAAAACAGCCCCATTGGACATTATACAGGACCTTAAAAAACAAACAACAAAAAAATATGTAAAATGTCATAATACACTCGGCTTGCCTCTCTCTCTCTCTCTCTCTCTCTCTCTCTCTCTCTCTCTCTCTCTCTTCTCTCTCTCTCTCTCTCTTTACCACGTAAAGAGGTTGTAACCTTTTGTCTTCAAAATGTAGAATGGTATTATCGTTATGTTTGATAATACGTCGGTTTCTTCTTTATCCACCATTTGTTTGGATTTTTTTTTCTTGTTTTCCATTATGTTGTTCTATATGAACTTTTTTCAAAATTAAAAAAAAAAAGTTACTTATCATCATCAGCATCATCATCATCATAATCATCATCATCATCATCCAACTGCGTATGGCACAAATCATAAAATAGGTCTTTGCGCTTCACAGTTATAGGCTACTCCCTTTCCTTCACTCCCCAGTGCCCCCCCACCCACCCCCACCCCACCCCCCTCTCTCTCTCTCTCTCTCTCTCTTTCAGGGGGTTCACTTCCGGCACGGAGAGTGTAAAAACCAACAAGTTTGAGCTCCGAAATCAAAGTGGGATTGTGAAGTCCAGAGACATTTTTATGAAGTGTTATTTTGCAGCCAACACCATGCCCGCAATACGTCTTTCCTTCCGTGTTTGTGGTGGATTTCCCCCTGTAATTTTTGCTTTTATGCATCAACGTGATTAAAAAAAAAATGCCTCTTTAAACTTTCGGACATTGAAGATTCGTACATGGCAAGACGGTGTCACCGTGGGTGTGATCCTCTCTCTGTTGTACTACGGACTTTTCCTTCAACGCTGCTGTGACGTCGAGCTGAACCCCGGACCTGAAGCTGTTATACAGCATTGAAAGAAGTTGAACAATATACATATATATATATATATATATATATATATATATATATATATTATATGTATATATATATGTGTGTATATATACACACACACATATATTTTGCTTCTTAGGTGGCACCTTTGGTTGGTTTTTTGAAAACTCAACAAACATACTACGGTATTGCACACCAGCCTTTTCTAGGATAGCATTCTTGTTAAAACCGAAAAGGCAGAGGCGTCAAATTACCACTTTCCGCGGTCACTGAGGAGAAACAATCAGGTTTCGAAATATCGGTATCTGACCAGGAGTTATATGCTAGTGAGTTTCCTCCCCATTGGAGAATGTCTCCTCCTTGGAGACTATAAGCTTGCTGAAGGCTCATTTTGAGAAGCATCTATTTTATTATTTTTTCCCCATTCACCCACTCGAGCACATACTGTTAGTTAGGCAGAACTATCTACCACTGCAGATATGAATGCTTATCTCCCCCTATTTCTTCAATCTAAGACATAAGAGCAAGCTTTGTTTATAATTGAATATTTCTTGCAGTCATTGCAACACCAAGCTGCTCTGTAAGTTGCTGGAATGGTGCTCGGTACTTATCCTTGGAATTTATTAGTTCTTTATGAATATATATATATATATATATTATATATGTATATATTATATATATATATATATATATATATATATATATATATATATATATAGGTACTCTGCGGCACACAGATTATATCTTAAAGTAAACAATGATAAAACGAACATAATTGTTCTCCGGAAGTGTGAACGGCGGGCATGAGGAGAAAGATGGTTTTATGGAAATTCTAAAACCACAGCTTTGACTGACTAAAAGATCTGAGTATATCTTTTTTTCTCCAAGTCATGCTTTTCATTTGTCTGCCAGGTTCTTCTAGACAAAGGGGAGCGAGTCTTTATGGCTATATTACATTTGTTGTAGGGGAAGTCAGGTTATATTGAACCCCTTAAGGAATACAGTTAATTGTTCAAACATGATCAGGCAGACAATTGAACGTTGACAGTTTGTTATATCCTTTCATGAGGACTGCTCATAAACCAAAGGGCGCGTGTCAGCATGTTTCCTGTTTAGTGCAATGAAGTGAAATGATAATGACTGGAAAGGTTCAATTTAGCAAGCCATATTGATGAAATGAACCACAGCAGGGTGAATGTTGAACGGATGGTTCAATATTGCGAGTTGTTGGTGTAAATTGAGTCTTCCTATCCTCTCTCTCCCATTTTGTCCTCCTTCCCTTTCCCTCTCTCTCTCTCTCTCTCTCTCTCCCCTCTCTCTCTCTCTCTCTCTCTC
>JAMYXO010007001.1:0-12738 GCA_033310375.1 Conus canariensis | reverse complement strand
GGAGGAACGAATGGGGAGGGGGGGGGAAAGGGGGTAAAAAGGGGGTGTAAAGGGGAAAAAAGGGGAAGGGAAAAAGGGGGAGGGAAAACCCAGAGAGAGAGAGAGAGAGACGGAAGAGAAGATGGGGAGGGAGGAGAGTGGGGGGAGGGAGGGAGGGTGAGAGAGGAGAGGGGAGGAGGGGAGAGAGGGACGGGGGAGAGAGAGGAGAGGGGGCAGACGACGGGGAAGGACGGAAAACCCTAAAAAAAGAAAGGAAAAGAAGAAGTGGGTGGGGGGAGGGGAAAAGGGGAGGGAAGGGGAGGGATGGAGGAGAAAAAAGACAAAAAGGGAGGATTATACCTTTCCCACCAATAAAGAAGGAAAAAAAAATTCAAAAGAACAGTGAGGTTTGCTTTGGGGGGTTTACAACTGGAAAAACCTATTGGTTTCAATCCCGTTTCCCCCCCCCCCTTATTCCCCCCCCCCCCCCCCCCCCCCAACCCCCCCACACACCACCACCACCCCATCCCCCCTCCCACCATTCTCCATTTTCGGGCCCAAAGCAGGGGGGCCAAAAAGCCTGGGGTCCGGGTGGGATGGGGCCAAAGAAACCCCCCCACTTCCTACTCCGGGTAAAACCATCCCCCCCCCCCAAACCCCCCCCCCCCACCCCCCCCCCCCCCCCCCCCCCCCCCCCCCCCCAAAAAAGTCCCTCCCCTCCATCCCCGTAACCACTATCCATTTTCCACACAGCCCCAACCCCTTTCTCGCTTTTGCTTTTCTCTCTCATCTGCTCTTCACCCCCCCCCCCCAACACCCCCCACACACCTCGCTACTCACACCACACACACACACCAAACACACCCCCACACACACACACACACCACCCACACACATCATATCACTCCACTCACTCCACAACACACCCACCACCAAAACAACACACACACACACAACACCCACCAACAAACACCCCCTATCCTTCCACGCTGCTTCCCAATCATCATGAGCCCACAAGTGAGCTTCTATTTGCTTGGTTCTTCTACCGATAGGGGAAACAGCGGTGACAAGCTAAAACGCATGGAAAACTGCCATCTTCCTTCTTTCTCTTCTCTCTCTCTCTCTCTCTCTCTCTCTCTTCTTTTCTCCAAACCCCCCAAAACCCCCACACCCCAAATACAAAACCCCAAACCCCAACACACACAACACAAAACACACACACAACACAATCAAAAAAACCCACACACAGGCTCTGTCTCTCCCCGTGCGATGTCCTTCATTTTCCAGGCAGCGCCCCCGCAAAGTAATTTTGCAGCGTGTAAAAGCAGAGCCTGTGCGAAAATCGGCCCCTAGCGAAATTTTCGCAGGGGAATCAGGGGGGTTCTGGCACGAAGTGTGTGTGTGGTGTGTGTGTGGGTGGTGTGTGTTTGTGTGTGGTGTGTGGTGCGTGGTGCGTGCGTGCGTGTGTGATGGACGCGCGTGCGCACGCGCTTGCATGTGAGGAGAGACAGAGACAGGAGAGAGACGATGATAGATAGATAGAGAGGAGAGAGAGAAGAAAAAAGAGGAGGGGGGGAGGGAGAGAGAGGGGGAAGAAGAGAGAGAATGCGGATGCCCCAATGTGTGCATGCTCCGTGAGGGGGGGCAAATTTTGTGGGGGGGCGCGTTTTCGTGTGTATGTGTGTGTTGTGTGTGTGGGGTTTGTGTGTTTTTGTGTGTGGTGGGTGGTGCGTGAGTGTGTGCGCTTTTGTGAGTGTGTTTTGTGTGTGTGTGGGGTGTGTTGTGTTTTGTGTGTGTGTGTGTGGTGTGTGTGTGTGTGGTGGGTTTTTCGTTTTGGTCGTGATGAGCCAGACAAGTTTTTGTTGCTCAATAATGAGAAGGGGCGGAGGGCCCCGTGGAAGGTGGGGGGGGGAGGGGGGCGGTATAAAGGTGGGGGGAGGGGAAGATGGGAGGTGGGTTGAGGGAGGGGGGAGGCTCCCCATGATTACATGATTGTTTCATTATCATTTTTATTATTTTAATATCTTTATTTCATTTATTCATTATTCATTGATCTATTTACTCTTTATTATTTTATTTATTATTTGTTTATCTATTTTTTTTCTCCATTTTAACGAATTTGTTTTTGGCGTCCGTCCATTGTTGTTTAAAGGATGACGGGTGCTTCGAGCTAAAACCGAATAAACAGTTTTCAATCGGTCTTCATCGATTTTGACATCAATTTTTTTCAACAAAAAACAACAACAAAAAATAAAAAAGAAAAAAGAAGAGAAAAAGGGAAAAGGGAAGAAGAAGGGAGGAGGAGGGGGGAGGGGAGGAGGAGGGGAAAAGAGAAGAAGAAGAGAAAAAGAAGAAGAGAAGAAGAAGAAAAAGAAAGAAGAAGAAGAAAAAGAAGAAAACAAAACGACGACGAAAGACACAACCCAACACAAACAACAACAGACACAATGACAACGAAGAAAAAAACCGTAAACACATGGATTTTTTGTTTTATTCTTTGATTATGGAAAATAATAAGATTAATTTTTTTGCAAAAGCCATAATCTCCTCTCTCCCTCCCTCCTCCCCCCCCTCTCTCTTTGTGCGTGTGTGTGTGTGTGTGTGTGTGTGTGTGTGTGTGTGTGTGTAGTGGGTTGGTGTGTGTGTGTGCGCCGTGCTGTGCGTCCCTCGGGGCGCGCGCGGCGCGCGTGCGCGTGTATGTGTGTGTGTGTGTGTCTGTGGTTGCCTGGGGTTCGTGCCCTGTGAGTGTTTGAGAGAGAGAGGAGGGGAGAGAGAAGAGAGGGGAGAGGGGGAGAGGGAAGGGGAGGAGAGGAGAGGGGGGGGGGGGGGGGGGGGGGGGGGGGGGGGGGAAAATTTTTTGCCAACAAAAAATGTGGGAAAAAAATGGCCCCGTAGTCATTTTAACCCTTAAAAAGCACGACAGGAAAAAACCAAACGCGATTCTTGGCTATCAATAAGTGTTCTGCATGTCATGGTACTTGGGGAATTGGCCGACGTTAAAAAACCAAAATCTCTCTCTCTCTCTCTCTCTCTCCCCTCTTCTCCTCTCTCTCAAACACATCACAGAACCAGACACTGCGACACATGCTAAAACTTGTGTGTGTGGGGGGGGGTGGTGTGTGGTGTTGTGTGTGTGTTTGTGTGAGTGTGTATGTTTTGTGCGTTTTAAGCAAAAATGGTGCAGACGTTATGATAACAACTCCCTGCATATCTGGCATTTTCTCCTTCCCTTTTTTTTGTCTGGTATTATCACACAAACCCCCCCCGGAAGGGTTAAAAGTGCACGTGATTCTACAGACAGAAAGGGCGACAGACAGACGACAGACAGACACACACCCCACACACCACCCACACACAACACAACACACACACACCATTGCACACACAAAGCGCGCGCCGGCACTCATCCACTCTCCCCCCTCAATGGGCCGGCGTGTTTACCTTCCCCCTGAAGGTTAATATTGGAACAAGGCGGGGACACGGTTTACGCTGAAAAATATGCCATTATGCCCCCCACCCCCACCCCCCCCTCCCCCCCCTCTCCCCCCTTTTCTCCACCCCTCCCTAAACCCATTCCTTTCCCCCCCTTTACCCCTCCGCCCCCCAGCACCCCTTTTAACTTCTTGTCAGGCCCCTCCCGCCCCCCTTTCCCCCCAGTTTGGGGGTGGGCGGTGGGGGGGGGGGGGGGGGGGGGGCAGTTTAATTCCCCCCCTCCCCGCTCTCCCCCCCCTTCCTTCTGATCAGTCCCTTCCTCCTTCCTTTTCTTTTCCTATTTCTTTTTATTTTTCAATTTCAACGTTTTTGTTCGAAAGTTAGAAAGAGGGGTGTTAGTTACCGCCCAAAGGACTTGCAAACAATGTACAGGAAGGAAAAAGCATTTCGACCTTTGGGTCTTTTCAGGGGAAAAAAAATCCTTTAGGATTTTCGAAAAAGAACGCAGGTCACTTAAACAAGGAAAAAAATAAGTGACTCTCGTTCTTTGTTGTCTGTCCCAAATGCGGTCACTTAAAACATGGAAGATAAGGTTGCTTCTTGTTCGTACTGTCCTAAATGCAGGCATTAAACACATGGAAAGATAGTGACTCTGCGCTTGGGTTTGACTGTCCTAAATGTCAGATGTTGTTTTTTTGAAGAAGACCCAAGAGGTTGAAATGCATTGTGTCTTTTTCCCGTGCTTTTCTGTCCTTGGCGGTAACAAACCCCTCTCTTTCTAAATTTTGCTTATTTTCCCCCCCTCAGTCACTCCATTTTGAAGCATATGTTCAAGTCAAAGGTGAAAAAATTGTGTATGTGGAACCAGATTGGCAGTCTTGGCAAGTCTAATTTGGGGGGCTTGGCCTTAAATTTCTATCCTGATTCTCCCTTTCCCCCAATTAGTTTTGCGCTCAGCCCTCTTCACTCAACTTTGAGGGGTTTGGCTGGGCCTTCAGATTTGTTTTTCCCTTTTTTATTATTTTTGTTTTTTAACAAACGTTTAATAAAGTCACCCTTTCCAAGAAAGGTTTAATTACGTTTAACAATGTTTTTATCTGAAAAATTTGGGCCTCCTTTATAATAAACGGTTCCTTCAGAGTCGATCGCGGGCCTCTTTTTCCAGGTCGTTTAAAAGTCACGAAAAAAGGCCCCAGTTGTGTTTTTAGCGGAGAGGGGTTCTTCCCCCCCCCCCCCCCCCCCCCTCCCCCCCCCCCCCCCCCCCCCGCCCTCCCCGAGTCGAAAAAGAAGAAAAAAGAAGGAAGGGGGGGGAGGAGGAGGAGGAGGAAAGAGGCTTTTTTTTTTTTACCTGTGACAGATGAAAAGCCTTGCTAGATCAGATCGGCTTTTTCCTGTGAAAAAAAACGACACAAAGAAAAAGAAGAATTGACTGAAACTTTTTGAGCGACAGATCTGGAGGGGAAAAAAAACCCCCATCAAATATATGAAGAAAAGCATGGAAATCACACACACACACACACCCCAAACCCCACACACACAACAACACACCACACACACAGAGAAAGGGAGAGAGAGAGAGAGGAAGAGGAGAGGGATGAGGGGAAAAGAGACAGACGACAGCAGACAGACAGAAGAACATACATCCCTACATAATACATACATACTTAATTAATACTACATACATACATATGTGGGTTTGTTACCCTTGTGCGGGATGCATTTAAAGGGGAGAAAAAAAAGTCAAAAAAAAAAGGTTCTTTTTTTTTTTTTTTTTTTCTTCAAAAGGGTCTCCAAAAGCACCAAGGGCATCAGCCCGATCTTCCCCTTTTTTTCCCCTTTTCCCCCCACCCTCTCCCTACACAGTTTTTTTGGAGGAACAGCGACAGCACCACCCATGCCGCACCAGCGCCCCACAAGTAAAGTAAAAAGTGCCGCCAAAAGCGGGGGGGGGGATGTTTGTGGCACGCCCTGTTTTTATTTACAGAGGGGTGAATTTTTGGGCCCGGAAGGGATCGGGTTCTGGGGGCGGATGATGGGAGTTTCTCGTGTCTTCGGCAGTCCCCAAACTGTGAGGAAAATTTACAACCGCCGTTTATCGGGGGTTTTGGGTTTTTCCACATGGAGGTGAAAGGTTTTAAAAAAGTTCAAGATCGACCCCTTTAAATAGTAGCGGGTAGGGGTTTCAGCTTTTGTTTTGGGCAAGCATTGTGAGAGCGGGGCCCATCCCTTTTTTTTCCACCGTCAATGTTTTTAAATTTTTTGGAACACGGAGCCCTGCCTTTTTTTCCGCCATTCAATGTTCTCAAATTTTTGGAAAGGAGACTCCCTTTCTTTCCACCGCCTCAATGTTCTCTTTTTTTGGGAAAACACGGAGCCCTGCTTTTCTTTCCCCATTCAATGTTCTCTAATTTTGGGAAACATGGGCCCACCCCTTTTTTCCACCGCCTCAGTTCTTAAAAATTAGAACATGGAGACCACCCCTTTTCTTTCCCCCCTTTTCAATTTTCTCTAATTTTGGGAAAAAGGGAGACTATCCTTTCTTCCACCCCCTCTGTTTCAAACTTGGGAACATAGAGTCCATCCCTTTCTTTCCCCATTCAATGTTCTCTAATTTTGGAACACGGGACCACCCCTTTCTTTCCACCCCCCTCAATGTTCTTATTCGGAACAAGGTCCACCCCTTTCTTTCCACCCCCTCAACTTTCACTAACTCAATCAGCTGCGCTTTAGGGCCAGACAAACAAAAAGGGTTTTCAAGCCGTAAAAAAAAAAAAATCCCACCTTACGCGGTTAAAAAACTCACGCCCGAAAAATTCCAGTAAAAGTTCTGCCCAGGGACTCCCGGCCCCTTAAAAAAAGCCGGGGAGAAACACACGACAGACACACACAACACAACCACACACACCACCACACACACACACACCAAAAACACGTCGCAGCAAATTTGATGTCGGCAATACACTTGAACAGCCCGCGCTGTTCTCACCCCCTTTTGACAAGATGCTGCCCCACGAAAACAGGCACCTTTCCTGGAATGAATTTCAGACCGCTAAAACCCATTTCCCTTGCCTCACCTAAACGTTCGATTTAAACCCGGGTCAAAAAAAGAGGGAAACCCCCAATAATTTATTCGGAAACTGGGGGGGGTCAGGAAGGACTGAAACCCAACTCGCTTTCCCTTTTGGAATTTAACGTGAAAAATTGCTGGGGATGTATGTTGAGGCCCCGGAAAGGGCTTAAAGTCGGGGTCTCGGTCTTTTCTGACAGGATGACTCTTTTTCCAGTCGTTCGTTCCAAACAGGCCCGAATGGATGGATGTGCCAATTGGATTCCTCCCACGATCTTCAGAGAGGTTGCCCCCCCAGAGGCGAGTCCGCAACCAGGTTTCTGATCCCGGTTCCCTTCCCGGGGAAATGCATGGGGAGGCGTTTTCCCCCGCCTGGGGGAAGAGTTTATGAGACGAGCGGAGTCCTGATTTTGGAAATTGCTGCAGGTCTCGTTGTGGAATTTTGGATGGTCGGCCTGTGGCTTTTTGGGGGGCAGGGCTTTCTGAGTTGAAGTGTCCAGTTCTCTGTTTCACGATGCCCCCTGGTCTTCAGGTGAGGGATTTTAAAACACTTGGCTGATTGGGAAGCCATCTTTTTGTTTTCCCTTCATGTGGTCTCGGATTCTTCATAGGGTCGCCTTCCCCTATGGGGAACAATAAAAGGGCAAAATAAACCTGGGGGCAACGCAACTTACGGAAAAGTAACGGGGCACAACGGACGGCACTCGGCAACGGAAAAGGAACAAAAAATGGGGTCAACACCTCAAAGACGCCTTGGGCAGAAAAGGGCCTTAAACAGCAGAAAAAAAAAATATAACAGACAGAAAAAATTAAAAAAAAAAAATTCTGCCATTAAAAATTGCATATGTCGAACACCACGTACCTTCCCCCTCACTTTCTCCCCCCCTCCATTTCCCCTCCTACCCAACATCCCACCCCTCTCCCCTCCGACCCCTTTCCCTCTATCCGCACCATCTTCCCCCCCTTTACTAGAAGGGTTTGTGTGTGGGCGGAAGGGGGGGGTGGGGAATTGGGCGGTTTTTGTAAAGGGGGAAGGTTTCTAATTACAGTGTTTGCAGGAATAAGCGAACCCCGTAGCCCCGTCATGCGAAACCCGCGCGGCAACGGCTGTGACTCAAGCGGGCCCCTTTTTTCCATTAGACCAGCCCTAGTTTCAAAGGGTTTAAAAGTCCCAAAAATGACGTCCTGAGTTAAGTTCAATTTTAAAGCTCAAAATACTGGGCCCCCCAAAAACGGCTTGCCGGCGGCCCAAAATTAGCAAATTATGTGAAACACCGGCACTTAAACCCCCCCCACCCCCCCCCCCCCCCACCCCCCCCCCCCCCCCCCCTTGCCCCTTCCAACCCCCAACCCCCAACTCTTCCTTTTCTCTCTATGCATTTTGTGGTTATATTTACAACGCTGCGTCTGCATGTAAAACCCCCCCTTCAGAGGGCTGGGCCTGGGGCTGAACTTCTTCAACGTAAAACTTCTCTCCCCCTCCTTCCCCCCTCTCTCTCTCTTCTTTCTCTCGTGTATGTGTGTGTTTCGTGGTGGTGGTGCATGTGTGGTGTGTGTGTGTGTGTGTGTTGTGTGTGTGTGTGTTGTGTGTGTTGTGTTGTGTGGTTGTGTGTGTGTGTGTTGTGTCCGCAAAATGTCTGACGGAATTTTAAAAACAAATTTACATTAAAGATAAATAAAAAAATTTTAGTTGAAATCCAGAAATGTTAGGATATGGCCTGCCCTAACGCCCCTCCTTCCCGCCCCTCCGTTCTCCCCCCTTTCAACCCCACAAACCCCCCCCCCCCCCCCCCGAACCCAGCTTTGCAAGAAATCAGAGGGGGAGAGAGAGGGGAGAGGGAAGAGAGAGAGAGAGAGAGAGAGAGATTGTGTATCTTCAACGTGGGTTTTGAAGAAAATCTCTTTATTGCTGTAATTGTGTAGCTAGTAGAAACAGAATTCCAAATACGTTTATAGAGTCACGAAGTTTGTCTATAAATTTCGATCTGGATTTTTAAGTTTCTTGGTATCAAAAATTGTTTGATACTTAGTGGAAAAAGCGTGTGAAAAAAAAAAAAAAAAAAAGACAAGAGGGTGTGTGTGGGTGTGGTGTTTTGGGTGTGTGGGGGGTGTTTTTGTGTTGGTGTGTGTTTGGGGGGGGGGGGGGGGGGGGTTCAGGGGGGGTAGGGGAGGAGTTTTTCCAAAGAAAAAAAAAGCGCAGGAGGTTCGGGGGGGGTGGAGTGGGGTGGGGGCGAGATTTTTTCCCGAGTGAACCAACGGACAGAGACTGTACTTTGGGCTTGGAGTCCCTGCACATTAATCGCCATTTTACTAAGCCCCACTTTCAGAACTCTGAGTCGTCGTCTTTCCTTTCATTCCTGACGGTGATCGCCCCTGATTAGCATTGGAAGGGGGCGTTTGTTCGGCCGTCGTCATGGAAAAACCAGGGGGCGCTCCTCCATCCGACCGCAAATTCTCGTCGTCGCCCCTCACAGAGCCGAGGAGGGAAGGGGGTGGAAAAAGGGGGGAAAGGGGGGGGGGGGGGGGGGGAAGGGAAGAGTTGGGGGAGTCAAGAGGTTGGAAAAACAGCCTATACCGAACGGGGGATGGGAGTAGGGTGGAGGTAAGGGTGGTGGTGAGGGGACGTTGGGGGGGGAGGGAGGAGGGAGAGAGCGAAGGGAGGGAGGTAGGGGTGTGGGGGGGGTGGCTGGGGGGTTGGGGGTCAATATGATCGACACACAGTCGCAGGCTGTAACCTCAAAAAATTCATGGCCCCCCTCCCTCCTCCCAAAGCCGTTTTTGACCCCCCCCCCCCCCCCCCCCCCCCCCCCCCCCCCCCCCCCCCCCCCCCCCCCCCCCCCCCCCCCCCCCCCCCCCAACACACACAAATCTTTATCACAGCCTATTCATCTCCCCCCCCGCCCTATTTCATGATCAGCAAACTACTCTCTTTTTCTCTCTCTCTCTTTTCTCTCTTCAACACACACACACACACACCACCACCACCACCCCACAACACACAGAACGGGGGGGAGAGGGGTGAGAGAGGAGAGAGAGAGGAGAGACATAGATAGACAGGACAGAAAAAAGAGACCGGGGGTGGGGGGGGGGGGGGGGGTAAAATGAGACAGACAGACAGACAGACAGATGATGATCGCCCGACGATAGACAGACAGACGGAAGAAAGCGAAAAAACGACAGACAGATAGACAAACAGGCTGTTACAGGGAAACGACGGACAGACAGCGGGGGAGACAGACAGAGAAGGCACGACAAGACACACATACAAGAGAGGAGGAAAGAAAAAGAGAGAGAGGAGAGGAGAGAGAGGGGGCGAGGAGGGGGGGAGAGAGAGGAGGAGAGGCAGGGCAGAAAGACAGACAGACCCGACCGAAAGGAGACGACAGAAAAGAGAAATAAAAAGAGGGACAGACAGACAGACAGCAGACCCAGAGGGGCACAAAACCACGTGAAGGGGGAGACCACAACAAACCCCATCACAACAAAACCCCATCAACACCGACAGAAAAAAAAAAACCACGATGAGGTCTTGAAAAAGAATGGTAAAACGTGTTGTAAGGTTTCAATGAAGCATACTTGGTGGGGGGCCGGAATAGCTCAGTTGGTAGAGGCCGGACTCGAAATTCTTGGTGTACTGGGGTTGGGGGTTCGAATCTCCCCCCGGGCCGGTGGTTTTTTCCCCCTGGGAGTTAACATTAGTTCTGCTCCTTTTCCCCATACAGCCCTTCGAATGAGACATAAACGAGGGGTTCGTGTGTGAAGCACGCAAAACATCTTGACACACAAAAAAATCCCATCCCCCAATTTTGGGAAGAGAAGGCCAGTTTGACCGTTGGTATGGATGACACTTACAATGCAGCACCTTCCCCCCAGGATGGAATATGGTGCCCTTTAAAGGCGGGATAAAAAAAAACCCCAAAAAAAAACGGTATACACACAAAACTCCACTTCCTTTTTTTGGGTAGTGGGATTAATACTTGCCTGAAAAACAGTGGGTGTCCGAGGGGGTATCGGCCTGCGTTTCGCGAAAAAGAAGAAGAAGAAGAAAAGAAGAAGCATACTTAGTAAAGAACACCCACGCCCCGCCTGATTCCTCTTGAATCATGAACACGATTCCCGGGAAAAAAAAAAAAAAAAAAAAAAAAGACTGAAGAATGATCGATTCAGTTTGAGGGGTTTTAGTTTCGTAGCTGAATTTCTACAAAACCCCATTACTTCGAAATGGTTGGGGCTGAGCTCGATTTGCTTTCTCTTTACATGGGGCGTTTTCTCTTCTCTCTTGTCTCGAGTGAATCTCGCGAAAAACCCCCTTCTCTCCCTTTCTCCGTTTCTACCTTTTCTCTCCCTCTCCCCCCCACCCTACCCCCCCCCCCCCCCCGTCTTCTAAACAAATGACGAAGACCAACACACACACACACACAAACACACACCACACACACACCATGGGTACATGAATGTGTACTGCATGGTGTTTTATGTGAGTGTGTAAGCGAGAGCATGGGGTGTGTGGGTTTGTGTGTGTGTGTGTGTGTTGTGGCGTGCGTGCTGCGTGGTCGGCGGGTGGTGCGTGCGTGGGCGCGGCGTGGTTTTGTGTGTTGTGTGTGTGTGTGAAAGTGTGGTGTGTGTGGGTGTGTGTGTGGCGTGGGGTGCTGTGTGTGTTGCATTAGTTTTTTTGGCGTTAGCGAATGTGTGTGGGTGGGGCCCGTGTGGTGTTGTGTGTGTGTGTGGGGTTGTGTGTGGTGTTGGTTGTGTGTTGTGTGTGCGCGCGCGCCGGCGCGCGCGCATGTATGTAAATGTGTAAGCGAGGGGAGGGGGGGAAAGGGGGAAGAGGGGGAGGGCCCCAGGGTAAAATTCTGTAAAAACCCTACACTGGAAAATGAGTCCCGTAAACAGCGGGCATTCGCCAATGTTTTCTTGTAGGTGTCCGCACGCATCGTGTGTGTTGTGGTGGGGTGGTGTGTGTGTGTGTGTGTGTGGTGTGGTGTGTGTGTGTGAGTGAGGGTTTGGGTGTGTGTGTGTGTGTGATGGCGTGTGTGTTGGGGTGGGTTTTTGTGTGTGTGTGTGTGTGGGGTGTGTGGGGTGTGGTGTGATGTGTGTGTGGGGTGTGTGTGTGTGTGTGTGTTGTGTGTGTGTGTGTGTGTGTGCTGTGTGAGGGTATGTGAGGGCGCGAAAGCGCGTTTCCTGTTACCCAAGTGCGAGTACAGGTATATGTTTTGAAGTTTGCGAGGGAGAAAAAGGGAAAGGGGGATGGGGTGGGGGGGGTGGGGGGGAAGGGAAGCGTCCAGGGGGGAAAATGTGGAATGTCAGAGCGCTTTATGCAAGGGGAAAATGGTTTTGGGTCAAAGCAGACATCTGACAATGTTTTCGCGTTGGAAATCTGTGGGCATGCTCACCCCGCTTGACGGGCTGCGCGGAAAGTGGGGGGGTGTGGGTGTGTTGTGTGTGTTGTGTGTGTGTGTGTGTTTTGGTGTGTGTGTCGTGCGGGTGCGTGCGTCCCTGCGTGCGTGCGTGCGTGCGTGCGGGGTGCCCCGGTGTGTGCCTGTGTGTGTGTGTGTGTTGTGTGTGGGGGTGTTGTGTGTGTGTGTGCGCGCGCGCGCCTTTTTCGTGGTGCGTACATGCGGGGAGTGTGCGTGTGTGGTGCGTGCGTCCCTCCCCGCCGCGCGCGCGCACACGCGTTTGTGTGTGTGTGTGTGTGTGTGTGTGTGTGTGTGTGTTGTGTGTGTGTGTTGGTGTGTGTTTGCCCCATTCATTTTTCTTCGGACTTTTTTGGAACTCGGAGGTTGCATTCCTGCTCTCCTGCTTGGTTTGGGAAAACCCCAAAAAATGAACACGTTCATGGTGAAAACATGGAGCTGCATTTGGACGGGAGCGATTTCGACGTTTTTGGCTGACGTAGCCTGGAAACTTTACAAAAATTTGGGGGGCGAGAGGGAGAGAGGGAGGGAAGAGAGGAGAGAGAGAGGGAAGAGAGGGGGAGAGAGAGAGAGAGAGAGAGAAAGACAGACAGCAGACAGACGGGACAGACAGAAGACAGAGTTAGGAGAAAGCAGACAGACGAAGAAGCAGACAGACAGACAGACGACCACACACACCACCCCGCGGGGCGCGCGCTCGCACGCAGTACGCAACATCAGAGAGGAGAGAGAGAGGGGGAGAAAAGAGAAAAACGAGAGAGGAGAGGAGGAGGAGGAGAGAGCGAAGACAAAACAGACAGCAGAAAAAAAAGCAACCGCAGCCAGACCCAAAAAGACCAGAAAAAG
>JAMYXO010007000.1:0-12738 GCA_033310375.1 Conus canariensis | reverse complement strand
TTTGGGGGAAAAAAGGGTTTTTTTAAGTTGATGAACAAACTGTTTTGGAAAGATTTGGGAAAAATCGCACAAGGTAAAGATGTTTTTTTGGTCCCCAGAGAAACTTCCCAATTAATTTGACAAAAAAACCCCTAATTTCAGGATTTTCAGAAGATTTCATGATCTTTTTTTTGGGGATAATAAAAAAAAAAAAAAGAAAGTAAATTTGGGGGAAAAGGGCCGTTTTTTTTGGGGGTTACTTTTTTTTGATTCAAAGCTTTTAGTTAGAATTTCTTTATGACTACTTTAAGCCTTGCCCCCGAGCCCGAGTTTGTAACGGGATACGATTCCTTTGTAATCGACCCCCCTACTAAAGATTTTTAAAAGACAGGGGAATTGGGAAGTGTAAAGGGGGGCGGGTGGTAGAAACATTAAATTCCCCTAAGATTCCCTTTTGTTAAATTTAAAAAGGGGGTTTTTGGAAAAGATGAAGGATGAATTATCTGGTGGTGTGATCAAGGAGTTTGTTGGTTTGAGGTCGAAAATGTACGTTTTCAAGCCAAAAAAAATTTTAAAAAAACCCCCAAAAAATATTCCAATCAACTACCCAAACAAACTTAAAAAAAACAAAAAGCCTTTTCAATCCTTTAAAATACTTCTTTAATGAAAAAACAAATTTTAAAAAAGGGCATTTAAAAAAAAAAAATTTTTTTCCCTTTTCCCTTTTTTTTTCCCCTTTTTTTCCCCTTAAAAAACCAAATTAATTTTTTTTAAATTAAAAAAAGTTTTTTTAAAGCTTTAAAAAATTTAACCCAATCCAAACCCCCTTCCCAAAAAAAATTTTTTTCCTTTTTTTTGGTTTAAAAAAGGCCAAAAAATTTTTTTTTAAAATTTTTTTTTCCCCAAACCCAAAATTTTTTTTTGGGTTTTTGGGTTTTAGATGGGCATAAAAATTTCTTAAAAATTTTTCAAATTAGAAAGAAAATAAAATATTTTTAATTTTTTGGCCTTTTTTTTTCCCTCCTTTTTTTGAAGGGGGTTTTTTCCTTTTCCTTCCCCCTTTTAAATTTTTAAAATTTAAAAAAAAAATAAGGGGACGGGGGGGGGGTTTATTGCGTTCTTCCTTCAAAAAAAAATCTTTGGGGGGCCGGGCCCCCTTTTTTTGTGTGTTTCTGTAAAAAATACACGGGGGTTTTTTTTCAAATTTTTTTTTTTCCCCTTTATGGTCAAACTCCAAACGGTTTTGTTCCCCCGATGGGTGCCCCCTTCCGCTTCTCCGGTGAATAAAGGTATCTCACATTTCAAACAAATGGTAATTAGTTTGCTTGATGAAGACTCTCCTTAACAACATTTATTGTATTGTTTTCTGATTGCTTGTACTGTTTTAGACCTTTAAATTCTTCATTATTCATGCGCGCAAAACTGAGGGCAGCCTTCAACCATTCTGTTGTTGCGAGATTTGTCAATCAGCTCTCTGTGATATGGGCTAGGAAAAAAAGCCTTTCAGATAACTGTTTGTTAAGTTTTCACCAAACCCTGTGATTGTGAACTCCTTGGAATGCCTTATTTTTAATGGTAACTCTATGTTCTAACATAATTGATTTACTTGACCTTTATTTTCTTTTCCATCATGACTTGAATAGCGGGATAAGTAAGGGGCCCCGTTGTGATATATTCAGTTGTAAAGCGGACAGCAACAGCAGAGCACTCTTTTGTGTTAATGTTCCGCATCTTTGTATCTTGAAGCTATATCAATGACTGTAAGTGCGTACTTAAATCTTTTTCGTCTAATCGTATCATGGGGTAAATATAGAAGATCCATTTGATGGGTGTCGTTTGGTATTGTGTTGACAAAGTGTGGTCTTTGTATTCGTTTAGGCGAGGTAAATAAATTTGCCAAATCGCTTGTTTAGATAACCATTCTTTTGCTGTTTGTTCACTGACTCCCGCTGCTTGGCTTAGCTTTTTAATTGCGTGATTCCCTTCCAATATCCTTTTGGAGAATAATAGATTTTGTACATTTTTATTCAGCCAATACTTTGTGCAACAAAATACACAGCGGTCATGCAAAGACAATAAACAATATTTCTTGCATCTTTTGTTTTTCTGATGGTTGATAGTAATCGCTAAATTTTTGGTGGAGGCAATGTCTCGATTGGCTTGCCTGTTACAAGATAATATTCTTTTATTGCTTGATCAACATCTTTAAATGTGTAAGCTGCATGTCCTGTTGTTTAAGTCTGTCGTTAATAAAATCTAACTGCTCCATTCTTTGCTTTTCATAGGTGTCTTGTGCAGCAGCTAGTTGCTCCATAGCTCTGTTATGTCTTTTTCTCTCATCGTTATTTTGTAGTTTACTAAACGCGTAATTACTTCCGCTAAAAGCAAGCGCATTAACCACAGCCCCACCAATCATCATTACGAGTGAAGCCATTTTTATAAATGTATTTTTTTTAATTTTACATATTGATACTGTCTGGAATTATTCCTTGCTTAACTAGAAAATCTTTCGTAGCAAAATGAAGCTGTAATAACAGCAATCAGCTTTGCTGAGTCTTCAAAGTCTAGTTTGCCAAGATCTGCTGGTTTTATTTTTAACAGGCTTTTACCAAGCATTGTGTATCCTACACTTAGGCCTCCAATAACAGCAGAATGGTATACAAGGTTAGTAATAGTTTTTTCGGTGCTCATTTTTAAAAAATAAAATAATTATAATTAATAAAAAACATGAACAGCGATGATCTACTTCCTGAACTTACAAATGATCAAGTTGATGACCAAGCTATTATGCGTCAAAAGGAAAGGCTGTATTCTTTGGCGGCGTGTGGAAAAACAAAACAGTACTTGGAAATGAATTCAGCATAGAAACAGATTCAACAAATGTCGCCACAAGACATTGTAAAGTATCACAACAGGTATGAAGCGCAACTGGGGTCAAGAATGGTAAAAAGTGTTGGGCAAACGGTTCTTAGTTTGTACACTAAACTAGTTAGTAGATTTGCTCCCATTGATTCTGAACAAGATTTTATGTATGATTTAACACAGGATCCAGTTTTAACAAAGTCATTAGAGTCTCTAGGATGTGATCTATATTACAGATTTGGAACATTGTTATCGCCATTAATCATGGGATTAATTACTTTTAATCATATAGATTTTGTTTCCCTTCAAAATGACCGAGCCAGAAAATCAGAGAAAACATTGATGGAGAAAGTGACCAGTAAAAAGCCTCCTCATCCTGGGCGTGTTGCAGCAGGAAAAAAATTAGCAGAGTGGAACAAACAAAAAAAATTAATGTTGCAATCACAGAATTATAACTCATAATGAAAACATAACACCGCCAACAGTTGTTTCAATGCCAGCTGTAAATACACAAGTTGATTCAAGACCTACAACACCAAAGTCGACATGGATTATTTGGATTAAAAGAGTTAGCATTTTTGGCGTCATTGCTGTTGGTGGGGGTGGTTATTACGTTTATAAAACATATAAACAACGCCAGCAAAAACCAAAGCAGTCAAAAAAATCTCAACCACTAAATACAGAAGCCGAACAAAAAAGCATGCCAGAACCGCCAACAACAAAAGATCATTTTGATCCATTTCAGATGGAATAATATTTCAAGAACTTAATAAATAATTATAAGTGACTTGAATAAGAACTTAATAACGACTTGATGACGACTTGATAAAACTTAAATAAGAACTTGATAAGAACTTAATGGCGACTTGATAGAACTTAATGACGACTTGATGACGACTTGTTAAGAACTTGAATAAGTACTTGAATAAGAACTTGTTAAGAACTTGATGTTGAGTTGTTAAGAACTTGAATAAAAACTTGTTAAGAACTTAAATAAGAACGTGATGCCGACTTGAATAAGAACCTAGAACGACTTAATGACGATTTTTTTCACAATTAATTGTTACATTCTTTTCCGGGGAGACAACTCCCTTCTGCCTTTATGTAGTATCTAGGTCAGACATGTCTGGCCACGGCTTACTCAACTGCACAATAGCCGAGTCGAAGCGCCGCACTGTTTCCGGGTTCGTGTCAAGTTACACATTAAGGGCGCCGGGCCGCCCACGCGGCATTGTATAAATTTAGCCGGCTAAATTCCCCACCGGCGTCGTTTAGTACAGGCGTTAGACGTCATTGTATAAATTTAGGCGGCTAAATTCCCCACCTCAAAATAATCTTTTCCCAATTTTATGTATTAAAAAGCAGCATTTTTATATTTAAATCTAAAAGCATTTAAAACAAATATTTATTAAAAAGTAGTGACTAAAAAGTAAGGTAAGATGCACTTTGTTATTTAGCTTTTGGTGTTGTTTTAACAACTTTAAAAACAACTTTACTCTAGGCAAATAAAAACAACTTTACAAGTAGACACCATGTAATTGTAAAGCGTTTGTTTGTGTACAGTATATATATAAATCTTGAAGTTAACAACATTGGGGATATGCCTGCAGTAGTTTTAAATACTTGGTTGTCATGGCATTGAAAAGTCTAAATTTGCCCTCTTCCCTGCCCTCAAGTGATCCTTCCTACTTTCGTATTGGGTCACTGGCGCGGCTATAAACGCCCGTAAACCCAGAATATGGTCACTGGCGCGGCTATAAACGCCCGTAAACCTAAAATGGTCGCCCTGGTGCGGCTATGGGAAGGACCACTAAAATGGGGGTGAGGGGATTGCCCAAATTAGACAAATAGAAAGCAGGCAAACAAGTATAAAAGTATACTACTGTTGGAGGCATATTCCCAAAACCCTTCACATCTGGCCGTGTTATATGTGACCCTCTGGGTCTGGCTTGGGGCCCTAGGGCGCCATAGGGTCTCAAGTGAGATCCAGAGGTGATCAGTAATGCGGCCAGATGTGAAGAGTTTTGCAAAAATTTATTTTACATTTGATGAATGTATGCGGGAAAATGATGTTATTGATCAAGAAAAAACTTAAGTCTCAAAAGTTTTCTAAATTAGTGTTAAAAACAGATAATCCTACACATTATGTATGTTTGTAAAGTGTTTACTATTAGAGAACTATAAAATAGGCATTCTGGGTAAGCCGGCGGAGCAACAGCGAAACCAGCTTTAGCCGGTTGGAGCTGGCGGAGGTGGGTGAGCCAGAATGCCTATTTTATAGTTCTCTCAGTGTCGTTCACTCAATTTCCTTACTTCCTTCATTCTTTCCCTTTCTCACGCAGGGTGCATGCTATGTGTAACGTGTCATCCATACCAATGGCCAAACTGGCCTTCTCTTCCGAAAGTTGGTGATGGGATTATACGTGTATGCAAGATGTTAACCAATGTTAACTCCGAGGGAAAAAATCACTCTGTACCGAAAAGGCCGGCGGAGATTCGAACCCGCAACCCCAGGATTACCAAGATTACGAGTCCGGCGCTCTACCACTGAGCTATTCTAACCCCGAACATGGGTCTGTCCATGTTCAATTGTTCTTTGACACTCGGGCGAAAGAGGACTGTTTGTTGGCTGGTAATGTCAAATTCCAGACCGGTTTTTTTGCCAAACAACAATTCATCGTGAAATAAATGATTACACAAATGGCTTCCAAAACCATTTTCTACTAAAAGGTATATCAGACGGGCAACACAGAAATGTCGTGTTACATGCTTGTTTCGCCAAGAACAAAAAACAAAAACAAACAAACAAGTAAAAAGATTAAATATCACGTGATGACTTGTTTCATGCTTGTTTCGCCAAGAACAAAAAAAACAAACAAACAAACAAAAAAGATTAAACATCACGTGATGACTGTCGTGGCAGAGACCGTAGAACTCATTTTCCACATTTTTCGTAGCATTATCCACATATGTGTGTCGAGTTAGAAAACACTGTCTGAGTTTTGTGTTTCCACATTAGAAATCACATTCTACAGTTCTTTCCTGAGCTTACACACAAAACACACACACACACACACACACACACAACACACACACACAACACACACACCATCTCTCTCTCTCTCTCTCCTCACACACACACATACACACACACACACACACACACACCACACACACACACACACACGCACATACGCACGCACGCACGCACGCACGCACACACACACACACACACACACACACAAACACAACACACACACACACTGTCCATACTGATGTGTTTTGAGTTAGATCTATGGACCGAGTCACAATCCCAATCCACATTAATACACTTCCCACCTCTGCGTTTTCATTTACAAATCACGATACAGAGGCATGTGTATGCTTCAATTAGCACGCATTATCCACATTTATGTTTTGAGTAAAAGAGCTGTATCCACACTTGATTTTGATTTATAAAGCAGTATCTCTATGTTCCGAGTTATAAAAGCCAATTAACATTTTGCTTTTGACTTACAAAGCACTATCCACGTTTGTGTTTCGAGTAAGGAAGCGTGACACACATTTATGTTGCAGGTTAGGGAGAAGTACATGCGCGCTAGTGTCCCGAATTAGAAAGCGCTATCCACAGTTGTGCTCTGAGTTAATAGATAAAGATCTAGCTGCAAAGCGAGGTAACTGCAGGCGGAAATCTAAACAGATTTTAAAAAGTATTTTCAAAGCTCCGCGAAAGACGTAGACAAACGAATCACAAGACAAAACACGACGCGTTTCGACCTCCTAGGTCTTCTCCAGGCAAGACACACAACACTCAGGACATCTTCGTGTTCGTTGTCCTGAGTTTTATGTACCTTGCCCGAAGAAGACCTAAGAGGTCGAAACGCGTCGTGTTTTGTCTGTGATTCGTTTGTCTACGTTCTTCGGCGGAGCCTTAAAAGTACTTTTTAAAGATTTAATCGATAAAGTTTGCGCAGATATTGCTAGTTTCATTCGGTCTTCCAGGCCATAAATGCACAGCTGATGGAAGCAGATGCAAGCAGTTCCCGTCACTCCTCGACTCCAAGCCTAGTCAGCATTGTGTTGTTCAAAATCATTTCCGCTTGCTTGTGTGGATCTAAACTTTGATACCTTTTAGAAATAATTTTGGGGGATGCATGAGTTGGTAAGGTGTCCATTTTCAATTTTGCTTCAACAATTCAGTCAGATACATGCTTTTATGTGCATTGTGTAATACAGATATCCAGCTGTCAGTGAATTGCTCACTTTTTTTGTGGATGTTTTCAAAAATGTTGGTTGATGAGGATGAGGATGGCAAAAATGATGCTTCTGATTTCCATTCTGAGACTGCATGAGAGGGCTATACTCTGCGTTCACTATTATATTCTGACATCAACCAGGTCCGAGAGATACAGACACTGCAGCGTTGGTCAATAAATGTAAACAACATTCTCAGAGTTACATTCATGAAGTAGACGAAAATCAACCGAGTGGTCCAGTCTTTCCAGTTGAGCCCATAGGAAACTCAGCTCTGGATAGGAGTTGGTCAGGCAGAAAAATCCTACAAATAAACGGTTCTGATGGGATTACGATGATCTCTCAGCTGAGAGTCCGCCACGCTAACCACGTCGCCAGGCGGTTGATATTTTGGAGTGGACCTCATAAAGTTTACAGAAGGACATCACTGATGTGGTGGCAGTTTTTACCGTCATTTTGAATTTTACCGGTAAGTTAGCTATTATTGATAACTGTGACCACTTGCGTTGGTGTCTCTTCCTTTACCTCTAAAAGCGATTTATGTGGTCAAACGTATTTCAGGTTGAACGTTTACCTTCTTTTAAAAACGCTTACCTTCTTTAAGCTCCATTTGATTCCTTAGTGGATCACCCCTCCACCCTCTCCTCCCCTGTCAATGCTTTCTACATCTAGTTCTTTGTGTTTCATTTGTCTTTCTCTTTGTGTTCAAAGTCTTCTTACTGAACCATCATTCGTGTGTCCTCAGGTTTTCGAGTAGAGTTCACGTTGCTTCAGACTCTTTTTGCCATCATTGGTCTGGTGACGGCCTTGACCGTACGTCTGGAAGCTGTCTTCGTGCTGAGTGTGGTGGCAGGAGTGACCCGCACGTGCTTCTACACCATGCCTATGCTGTCACAACGACATAGCTCAGACCATAGTGAGTCACACCACGCCCTATGCTGTCACTAATGACATAGCTCAGACCATAGTGAGTCACACCATGCCCTATGCCGTCACCAACGACATAGCTCAGACATAGTGAGTCACACCATGCCCTATGCTGTCACTAATGACATAGCTCAGACCCTAGTGAGTCACACCATGCCCTATGCCGTCACTAATGACATAGCCCAGACCATAGTGAGTCACACCATGCCCTATGCCGTCACTAATGACATAGCACAGACCATAGTGAGTCACAATTTTATTTTCTATTCCACGCCCTCTACTGTCACTGATGAAAAAGCTCTTACATGAAGTTAATGCCATATGCCAATATGAATACATAGCTTAGACAATTGTCAGTTATCGTTTAATGTTTTTCTTTTTCTATATCATGTCCTCTTTCGTCAATAATGACACAACCGAGACCGCAGTGAGTCCTAGCTGTACGCCCCATATACATTACACTAATCTGTCACTTATGACATCACTTACGACATAGTGAGTCATCTGTCACTTATGACATTGCTCCCAACATAGCGAGTCATCTGTCACTTATGACATTGCTCCTAATATAGTGAGTCATCTGTCACTTATGACATTGCTCCTAATATAGTGAGTCATCTGTCACTTATGACATTGCTCCTAATATAGTGAGTCATCTGTCACTTATGACATTGCTCCTAATATAGTGAATCAAATTATTTCTTCTTCGCCTCGGTTTGTACCATGCTTGTGCCACCCTTAATGTGTTGCTTTTCTCCTTTTTTCTGGACACATTCTTGATGTGTTTGCTTCATTCCTTCCCACGTTCTGTCTTCAGTGTATTCCTTTCTGTGTGCTTTCTGTTTCAACTCCGTTTTGCTCACATATCTATCGGACGAGTCTATGCTTTGGTTGACTTGGGGTGTGTGTGTGTGTGTTGTGTGTGTGTGTGTGTGTGTGTGTGTGTGTGTGTGTGTGTGTGTGTGTGTTCATGGGTTTCACACATGATTGTTATGTCACTTTTCACCTTCTTTTAGGTGATCTCCCTTTTTCATATCCTTCTTCATAAGATTTTACGATTTAGCCTCCAGTAATTTTTTGCTCTTATTTTTCCTCCATTTCCATAGGTTCACACTGTTTTCCTCTCCATTGCGACATTGTTGTTCCTGCTCCTTTTCATGCCTTGGTTACCTTGCATGTGTTCAACTTATTTTCATAACTCCCTTCTTTTGTCCTTTCTTTCCCTGTTCTTCGGTTACACTGTCTGTTCTTTTCAGGTCAGCACTAGTAATGGCAGAAGCCGGTGACTCTGGCGTTGTCACTGGTGGCAGCGAGTATGCCCTGGGCTATTGTGTGCTGTTCACCTGGACGGGCGCCATTGAGGAACTCACCGGAGACGTCTCAGCCCCGCTGTGGTTGGGTAGCGCTGCAGGATTTCTTGCTGTCATCGCCTTTCTGTTTGTAGGCAGAGTGTAGAGGTATTGGACTGGAGATAAGGCAGACATCAGACAGAACAAATAGTATTCATACTGCTCTATGCTTTGGGAAAAAAAAAACAACAAAAAAAAACAACCCCAAATAGTGATGATGCTTAAATACTCACTTTATATGAATCATGTTTCGAAAAATGTCAAATCCCACAATCAGTTCAGTCAAAGTTGGAAGTACGAGTTAACAGTTGACCTTGATTACAGTTAAGAAAGTCAAATTTCAAAATTATGAATGTATGGCAAATAAGAGAACTATAAAATAGGCATTCTGGCTCACCGGCTCCGCTGTTGCTCCGCCGGCTTACCCAGAATGCCTATTTTATAGTTCTCTAATAGTAAACACTTTACAAAACATACATAATGTGTAGGATTATCTGTTTTTAACACTAATTTAGAAAACTTTTGAGACTTCAGTTTTTGCTTAATCCTTCGTTTTTCTTGATCGTTTTCAATAACATCATTTTCCCGCATACATTCATCAAATGCGTCTCTATCTTTCATGTGAAATAAAACCACTGTCTTTAATTGCTCTCTAAAGTCTTTTAAAATGAGTTATATTTTTGACATAAAATCCACACACTTATCCCGCATGTCTTCCACTGAAAGCTAGTTTTGATAAAGTATTTCTTTTTCTAACTATGTCTCTTTCTGCCGAACAGTCATCTAATAATAAATAGTGTCTGCGTTCCTCAAACTGTCTATAAAAATGTTCTAAACACTCGCTTAGTTTATTGCTGGGATCAATCAAATAGATTTCATCATCTGTCCATATAAACCTTCTGTCGTGATATGCTTTGTTCCATTTGAGTGTTGGACAGAAAATTACAATATGATCAAAATTATAACTATAAACTGTTTGTAATAGGTCGAGGACAAATATTGTTTTTCCACAACCAGTCTGTCCACAAATCAATGAACAATGAGGGGTTTTTTGTCATAAAGTTTAACATCGGCATTGACACCAAAGTCGTCTGCTCCATAGTTTTAAAACAGAATTTAATCTAATCCAGTTATTGTTTTTATCATACTCTCTGTCAAAACTTGTTTAGTATAATAAAAACCTATAAGGTCTAAATGTGTAAGATTAATCCAGTTTAGTTCTGTAAGATCGTTTCTGTTTAGACTAATATCAATTTTGTTGCTTGTTGTTATTACCTTAATATCCTCGCCATTGTAAAGAACGACGACAGTAACTTTAAGTTTTTTCAACGTCTAAGTTTTGCCAGCTAATAAGAATTCCTTTCATAAGATTGTCACTGACGCCCAGAGCTCCATTTCTCGCCTCATCTTTTAAGACAGAAATTTTAAATATCATTGTGAAACGTGTCTCCTAATTTTGTGCGTGGAATAAACTGTAATTTTGTAGAAGCTTTCTTTAAACGATTCTCTTCTGTGGAGGATGTACTGTTTGTCCCAACGGCTTTATTTCGATCTCTTTCCGACTGTTGTCCTCTGGCATAAGACTTACATGTAAAGGGCCAGAGTTCAATGCTTTTCTGAAACTTTTTGACGGTCAAAAAATGTAAATGGGCTTAAGAATTCAAATTTTATGTCCCATTCTAAATATGGTTCTAAGTGCCATTTGTTGTCAGTTTTTCGAACTATTTTATATTCATACTGACCCGCATTATTTGCTTCTACATTGGTACTTGTTCTAGTTTAGGAACCTTTTGTTGTCGTCAACCTCTTTGCGTTTATAATAACCATCTTTAGTGTACTCAAAAACCATACAAAGTGCCTATCTCACCGTTCTGTTCAAAGTCTCAACGTCTGCAAGGTCTTTTAATTCTAAAGTTACACACCTCTCAGGCGCTAATGTAACTCCTGATTCTTTGGCCCACGAGACATTATTTTTAGTACACCTTATTATTTTATTTCTAAAACAATGTGCAGGTTATCACATTTCACGACTTTCCCTGTTTTATCTGTGATCTTTATATTAAACGATCTGACCCTCCCACAAGCTAATCTTTTAAACTGTAAATTAGGGAATTGTATAATTTCATAATCGCAATATGCAGCTTTCCCTGATGGAAGAGCTCTTAAAACAGTTGAGGGCCTTCCATCATATAAGTTTTCATCAGTGCTCAGCTCGTCCAAAGAACATAGAGTAATGAATGTAATGCAAGATCGAGCGGATATTCTCCCTATAAGTAGTTTCGTGTGATGTAACTCTAAAACCATGAATGGCAGTTGCAAAGCCTAACATTTTAGCTACCTCTCCATCAAAATAGTAACCTACTTCTTCTTCTTCAGGTTTGAATGTCAAAATTTTTTTAAATTTGCATTGTTAAGTTTTGAGAGTAATGTCGAAGTTATCATTGCTTCTTTCAGCGAGCAAAACCCGTAATAACCATCAGGTATGGTTAAACTGGCTAACTAAGTTTCCTCTATTATCAAATTTTTTAATCTTATTATTCTCCTTGGATTCAGTTATATTAAACCATACGACTTTGTAAAAAATTTCATGGAGTGCGACCCTTTGGGTTCCGCAGTTATTATCAATAGCATATTCTAAAAACGAAGGACTGTCTTGAGTTGTTATTGTTACAAACATTTTTAAAACAAATTTAAAAATGAGTGCATTCAAATATACTAATGCAAAAATATTCTGTCGGGCCGCACTACAATCTTAAAAATATAACAATGACACCCTTGACATTTCTGTGACTCAGTCTGACGCCTTTCAAGTAAAGGTTAGTACTCCATTGAACAGATATCTTAACCCTCCTATTAAAAACGACTACATCCCGAAAGTGTGGTTCAGTCATCCGATGCAGTTTAATCAGAACCAGTTAAACTTTGCTGTGTTTTGTGCATCAACTGGGTGTGGAGTGTCGTATGCTGATCATTTAAATCCATTCCTGATCCTTTGGTGAGGTCAGTGTATAGATTTCATTTTTATTACACCTTCAGACGTATTTTATCTGAACTGCAAGCGCCATTACCAATGACAAAACGTTTAATCCATTCGCAACAGAATAGATTACAGGCTTTTGAAAGGATCTGTAACGAATTTGAATGGACCCAAAGACAGACTTTAGACAAAAGTTGGATTTAATCATGGTTTAGGCACCCCTTTTTTTTTGGGGTGTGCACAGAAAGTATAAACTATGTTGGAATCCTCCTACACATCTTTTTCTTCAGGCACAACTGTTCACCTCGGGTCCCTAGAGCAAGAGCTTAAAAAAGTTGGACAACATTTATTTTGGATACTTCTAAGGGCCTAACAAAAGCGGGAATAGAA
>JAMYXO010006999.1:0-12740 GCA_033310375.1 Conus canariensis | reverse complement strand
CAGTAAAGGAATGAATAGAGGGAAACACGGTGAGGAAAAAAGGGGGGGGGATGAGAGATGATGAGGGAAAAAAAGGGCCCCGAACGAGGAGTCACATCTTAAAAAACCTAAAAAATTTTAAAAAAATGAATGACAGGGGATTAAACCAAATTGGGGGAGTATGTCTGCCTTTATGGGGGGGAAAAAAAAAAAAAAACAACAGTTTTCACACAAAACTCCCCCCTTTGTTGGGTTGATGGGTTTAAAAACCTTGCCTTTCATACAGGGAGTGTCCGCAGGATTTTCCCGCCGCGTACGCAGAAAAAAAAAAAAAGGGAAAAAAAAATGGAAATTGGGAAAAAAACGAGGAAGAAGACATGGTGGGGAAAATGAAAGATGGGAACATGGTGAGCAAGGACGACGGGGGGGCAACGACAGAAAGGCCCGTGAGGAAACGAAGAAAGGCCAGTGAGGACAACGAGGGAAAGGCCGTGAGGACAACGACAGAAAGGCCAGTGAGGACAACGAGAGAAAGGCCAGTGAGGACAACGAAGAAAGGCCAGTGAGGACAACGACAGAAAGGCCAGTGAGGACAACGACAGAAAGGCCAGTGAGGACAACGACAGAAAGGCCAGTGAGGACAACGAGAGAAAGGCCAGTGAGGACAACGAGAGAAAGGCCAGTGAGGACAAGAGAGAAGGCCAGTGAGGACAACAGAGAAAGGCCAGTGAGGACAACGAGAGAAAGGCCAGTGAGGACAACGAAGAAAGGCCAGTGAGGACAGACAAGAAAGGCCAGTGAGGACAACGAGAGAAAGGCCAGTGAGGACAACGAAGAAAGGCCAGTGAGGACAACGAGAAAGGCCAGTGAGGACAACGAGAGAAAGGCCAGTGAGGACAACAGAGAGAAAGGCCAGTGAGGACAACGACAGAAAGGCCAGTGAGGACAACGACAGAAAGGCCAGTGAGGACAACGACAGAAAGGCCAGTGAGGAACAGAAAGCCAGAGACAGAAAGGCCAGTGAGGACAACGAGAGAAAGGCCAGTGAGGACAACGAGAAAGGCCAGTGAGGACAACGAGAGAAAGGCCAGTGAGGACAACGAAAGGCCAGTGAGGACAACAAGAAAGGCCAGTGAGGACAACGAGAGAAAGGCCAGTGAGGACAACGAAGAGAAAGGCCAGTGAGGACAACGAGAGAAAGGCCAGTGAGGACAACGAGAGAAAGGCCAGTGAGGACAACGAGAGAAAGGCCAGTGAGGACAACGAGAGAAAGGCCAGTGAGGACAACGAGAGAAAGGCCAGTGAGGACAACGAGAGAAAGGCCAGTGAGGACAACGAGAGAAAGGCCAGTGAGGACAACGAGAGAAAGGCCAGTGAGGACAACGAGAGAAAGGCCAGTGAGGACAACGAAGAAAGGCCAGTGAGGACAACGAGAGAAAGGCCAGTGAGGACAGAAGCAGAGAAGGCCAGTGAGGACAACGAGAGAAAGGCCAGTGAGGACAACAAGAAAGGCCAGTGAGGACAACGAGAGAAAGGCCAGTGAGGACAACGAGAAAAGGCCAGTGAGGACAACGAGAGAAAGGCCAGTGAGGACAACGAGAGAAAGGCCAGTGAGGACAACGAGAAAGGCCAGTGAGGACAACGAGAGAAAGGCCAGTGAGGACAACAGAGAAAGGCCAGTGAGGACAACGAGAAAGGCCAGTGAGGACAACGAGAGAAAGGCCAGTGAGGACAACGAAGAAAGGCCAGTGAGGACAACGAGAGAAAGGCCAGTGAGGACAACGAGAGAAAGGCCAGTGAGGACAACGAGAGAAAGGCCAGTGAGGACAACGACAGAAAGGCCAGTGAGGACAACAGAGAAAGGCCAGGAGGACAACGACAGAAAGGCCAGTGAGGACAACGACAGAAAGGCCAGTGAGGACAACAAGAGAAGGCCAGTGAGGACAACGACAGAAAGGCCAGTGAGGACAACAAGAAAGGCCAGTGAGGACAACGACAGAAAGGCCAGTGAGGACAACGACAGAAAGGCCAGTGAGGACAACAAGAGAAAGGCCAGGAGGACAACGACAGAAAGGCCAGTGAGGACAACAAGAGAAAGGCCAGTGAGGACAACGAAGAAAGGCCAGTGAGGACAACGACAGAAAGGCCAGTGAGGACAACGACAGAAAGGCCAGTGAGGACAACGACAGAAAGGCCAGTGAGGACAACGAGAGAAAGGCCAGTGAGGACAACGAGAGAAAGGCCAGTGAGGACAACGAGAGAAAGGCCAGTGAGGACAACGAGAGAAAGGCCAGTGAGGACAACAAGAGAAAGGCCAGTGAGGACAACGACAGAAAGGCCAGTGAGGACAACGACAGAAAGGCCAGTGAGGACATGTTCAGACAAGGAAGAACGAAGACCGTAGAGGAAAGGATGAATAAAAGGGAAGATGTTCCTTCGTACTCTCTGCTCTCCACAGTAAAGAGCTTCGTGGCGTCAAAGATCCATGGGGCATATATTATAGACAACGTTCTTACATACTTTGGGGGCATACAATACCACGAAAATTCAATACAACAGCTTCAACATGTAACAGGAAGACGCTCTTCTTGTACAGATGAAGATGGTGAAAAACGAATTATTTCCAACATATATTTCGTTTCTCTTCGCAAATTCCATTTCATTTTCCTGCCTTTAAAAATAACAAGTCTGACAGATAAGGCGAAGGGGCGGAAATCTTGCCAAAAGGGATCTCGCAGTCTGCGAGCAATCTTATACATTACAAGTGAGCCGTTCATACATGAAGCGCGTCGTTTTATTTTTGTAGCCGGTTAGGACAGTATGAACTGTTTGAAGTCGCTGCAAGAGAAACTATGGACAGATTTTGAAGTTACATTAATGGGAGAATACACGCGTATCCAAGTGACTGATTATTAAACTGCTCGACTGACTGACTGATCGATGGATGTTTTGGTTTACCTATTTGTTATCTATAAATCGCGAGTACTTTTTTTTTATTTATCTGATTAATGAATAGTTTTCCTTAACTCAAGGAAAGAATTCATTATTAATTTTGTACTACAAAAAAAAGTAAATTCCGAGGAATCGCTGTCCTCAAGCACACATGTGCATGCGTACTACACGCACACCACACACACACACACACACCACACACACACACACACACACACACACACACACGCACACATACACACACACAAAAAAACACACACACACACGCGCGCGCGCCCCGCGCGTGCGCATCAATACACGACAAACATAAACACAACTGGACACAAAAGAGCGTAGTACAATAATAATAAATAATAATGAATACTTATATAGCGCCTATTCTCGGCTAGAGACCAAGCTCTAAGCGCTTTACAATCAACACTCGTTTACACAACGGGCTGCCTACCTGGGTAGTGCCGACTGAAGAGCTGCCAGCTGGCGCTTCATTCAGTCGTTTCCCGTGTCATCCAGTCAATATCGTCCAATATCGATCACTCATTTTCCTTACTTCCTTCATTCTTTCCATTTCTCACGCAGGGTGCATGCTATGTGTAACGTGTCATCCATACCAACGGCCAAACTGGCCTACTCTTCCGAAAGTTGGTGATGGGATTTTACGTGTGTGCAAGATGTTATGCGTGCGTTCACACACGGAACCTCGGTTCATAGTCTCATTCGAAGGACTGTATGGGAAATGGAGTCAGAACCAATGTTAACTCCGAGGGAAAAATCCCCCTGTACCGAAACGCCCCGGCGGAGGTTCGAACCCGCAACCCCAGGATCACCAAGATTATGAGTCCGGCGCTCTACCAACGGAGCTATTCCGGCTCCCCAAGAAAGAAAACACATGCACACAACCATACGCGCGCGCGTGCCGGCTCAAACATACACACACACACACGCGTGCGCACGCGCGCGCGCGCACTCACGCACGCAAGCACGCACTCACACACACACACACACCACGCTGGCACACACACACACACACACACACACACACACACACACACACACACACACACACAAATAATAACTTACCCACTGGGGTCGTTGTCAATCTGTTCCAACACAGGCGTCATCCGACACCAAACGGTATATTCACGTTGGCCCTGGTGTCCCAAACTTACCACTCTTGCTTGGAAGCACAGCACAGCCGCTTTCTCCGCTGAATAGAACTACCCATGCCAGTTTCACATCTTTATACACACGTGGGTCAATGTAGACAATGACTAACACCATCGTCGTCACAAGAAGAAACTTCTGTGAAGACTACTGACGATAAAACTTAGTCGTGTTGCGTGTCGAGCTGGTGGTGGATCTTCTCCGCCATGTTGGTCCCACACCGGTGTGCCGACACCCGGGGTGGATGCGCGGACTGATTGCGCATACAGCAGGCCGGACGGTCGAGGCACGTGCAGCACAGAGGACCTTTGACTTGCATGGAATTCCCAACGTCGCTCATAATTAAGCTGTGTTGACATAAGTCCCGATTCAAATGCATTGTCTCGTCGTTGATACACAATCACAAGTGTGTGTGTGTGTGTGTGTGTGTTTTGTGTGTGTGTGTGTGTGTGTGTGTGTGTGTGTGTGTGAGTGGAGAGAGAGAGAGAGAGAGAGAGAGAGAGACAGAGTCAGGGAGACAGAGAGAGAGAGAGAGAGAGAGAGAGAGAGAGCATGCTCATGCATCTGTGTGTGTGAGAGAGAGAAAGAGAGAGACAGAGCCAGAGAGAGGATGTGTGTGTGCGTGCGTGCGTGCGTGTGTGTGTGTGTGTGAGTGACAGAGGGGAAAAGAGAGTGTGTGCGTGAGCGCGCAGGTGTGTTTGTAAATACTAGAGGGAGGGGGAAAGAGACTAAGAGAGATAGAGAGAGAGCGTGTGTGTGTGTGTGTGTGTGTGTGTGTGTGTGTGTGTGTGGTTGTGTGTGTGTGTGTGTGCACTCAATGCAGATATAGCATCTTTTACGCACACGCGCACACACGCACGCGCGCTTTACCGGTATATTTTTAAAGGGAGACAACATGTATGCACAGCTGGGCAGAACACAACCTTACAGGATGAAAACTGTCAAACAAACTGGGTTCCATAAATTCAGAACGGTGCGTAAACTGAAGAATGTAAAACTATAGTTCTGTTGTTTTTTTCCTTAAGTAGGAAAATTCTATTACCACTAATAAAATACAGGCACCTTTTCAAAAGGACACAAAATCCAAATCAAGCTTTTGTTTTCAATATCCGTTGAGTCAGTATGTCATTTTAATGCCAAAGAATGTTTTCACGTCACATTTTTCAAATAACATTTGCTTATATATCGCTCATGATCATTTTTTTTCCCGATCTAATCGCAAATTCTGTGTGTTACTCAAGTAAGCTGAACTTACGACGCATCAACTGCACGCAAGTATTTTGTCCATCACGAAATCTCCGCACCAGTTCGACTTAAAAAAAAAAAAAAAAAATATATAATATAATATATATATATGTATATTAAAGAATTAATCAAACTTCTAAAAACATCTACAATTGTTCACGCTGTGCGTCTCAGATGTGATATATATCATAACTGAATATATATAAACAGTAGAACTGACCTCTCTGACTGTTGACACCTTTTTACCTCCCTTGTATCCTTAATGGCTCCTCAAGCGTAAACTGAAAGATTTTTCGCTGAATGTATTCAATACTGTTCAAATGGTGATTTTAGTTTTTCAGCAACGTTTTTTTTTTTTAAAGGGATGTGTCCTTGTTTGTTCTGTGTGCTCTGTGCTGTCATTTCTGCTGGGCGATTCGGTGTCGTAAGCAGCATTCGATTGGAGTTGTGGGCGTGTGTTTGCTTCATCATGGGAGCAAGAGTTCCCCTACCAAGTCGTTCTTTACTGTTCACTGTTCCCCGCCTTATTCAAGATTTCCTCTCCACCAATCACACTGAGGTTATCTGGATTTGTTACAGTTCGTCCGTGCTTCTTGTTGTTGTTGTTTTTTTTTTTTTTTTTTTTTACATTAGTCAAGATCGAAAAGGCCGTACTAGTCTTCATTAAATATCGATTTGCGTTTGTTCATTTCTTCAGTTGTTGTTGCTGTGTATATATGTCATGTACAGGGTATACAGGCAAGCTTGGAACATCCATTGTTAGGGGGTGTCGCCTTGTTTGTTCTGTGTGCTCTGTGTTGTCATTTCTGCTAGGCGATTCGGTGTCGTAAGCAGCATTCGTTTGGAGTTGTGGGCGTGCGTCTATTTCATCATGGGAGCAAAAGTTACCGTACTTGTTCGTTGTTTACTGTTTACTGTTCTCTGTCTCATTTAAGGTTTCTATTTTACTCGAAGTGAGCTGACTGTCAAGCGGGATTACGTCAAGCAAGCCAAGGATCTAGTGGCCCAGGACAACCAGTACTCTTTCAGCACAAAGTTTCCCAACACTGGAATATAAAGGAACTGCCAAATAAGTAGTGGATGATAGATTGTATGTAACTGAAGAAATTGAACATGATTGAAGACAACCGACATTAAAACAACAACAACAACAACAACAACAACAAAGACAGTCATAACCACAGAATCTGTGTTCGGCCTTTACTTCATGGACAGTCATGTGTCATACTTCTCTGTTCTAACCGAAGAAAGAGATATCTTTATAGTTATATATGTCACGGCTCTTTGGTCGCTGGCATGCACATAAGCACGTGTGTCGCGCACATGCATGCGCGTGTGTGTGTGTGTGTGTGTGTGTGTGTGTGTGTGCGCGCGCGCGCGCACGCACACACACACACACATATGGGGTTTGTAGATTGGCAGTACTACCATCATACTTTATGGGCTCTTTTCCTATTTGCTTTAGAGCGAAACAAAGGAGTCATCAGCTGATCCATTTTATTCCAAATATTGATAATATGTTAGTACATCTATGAAATCACACACACACACACACACGCGCGCGCGCGCGCGCGCGCGCGCAAGCGCACACACACGCGCGCACGGACGCACGCACGCACGCACGCACAGAGAGACAGAGAAAGAGAGAGGGAGACAGACAGACAGACAGAGAGAAAGACACACACACACACACACACACACACACACACACACACACACACACACACACACGCGCGCGCGCGCGCGCACGCGCGCGCACGCACGCACGCACGAACACACACACATACAACAACAACAACAACTACAACTACTTCTACTACTACTACTACTACTACTACTACAACTACTACTACTACTACTACTACTACTACTACTACTACTACTACTACTACTACTACTATCAGAAGAAACATGAACAAGGACGGCATCAGGGAAAGACTGGAGGATGAGAATGACGGATCGTGGCGGACAGAAAAAGGATGAAAGTTCCAGTCTGGTGCAGGAGAAAGACTAATAGCTCTGCCCCAGCAAAGCAATCAAACACTTTAAAGAAAGACATCCACACACGAAAGTACACTCTCACTAACGATTCCAAGTGAAACGGGGAGAATTCAGACCTCCACCAACGTGGAACGGATCACGGATCTGACCTTCAATCCGGTTCTCTGTATTTTATAGATGTAAATTGGGATATTGTGCAAAGGTTGTTTAAGCATCATTGGAATATACATTACGCTTGAAAATAAAATTCATTTGACGTTTCTCTTTTTTGTGGGGATGTGTATTGGGCATGTCTTGTTATAAAGTGTTCTGTTTTGGATGTCGACGGCGTTGTTTGTTTGTTTGTTTTTGTTGTGTGTTTTGCTTTCTTTTTCTATCTCGCTCTATGAAGACAGTGTGTGATCAGCATACGAACACTGCGTGTACATCAATGCTGTGTATGGTGGTGTAGCACGTTCTTTTGAAAAAGAAAAAAAAAAAAAAAGGGGGGGGGGGGGGTCAAAAGATTAAGGTTAATATTCCTATAGCCTTTCAGCCGTTGGAGCAGCGAACTGTTAGAGGATGACAGCGACAAGGGCACGGCATGTTGGAAGGCGGAGCTAATCCCTGTCCTTCTGCCGCCTTCAAATGTCCCCTGAACTGAATCAGGTCTCCATGTACTGCTGGGTGGACATAAAGGGTTTTCAAACCAACAAACCACAATGCGGATTGTAAAGCGCTTAGAGCTGGGTCTCTGGCCGGCGAGGATGGGTGCTATATAAGTACTCTCTTTAAAAAAAAACAAACCAGAATGCGGATTGTAAAGCGCTTAGAGCTTGGTCTCTGGCCGGCAAGGATAGGTGCTATATAAGTACTCTCTTTAAAAAAAAACAAACCAGAATGCGGATTGTAAAGCGCTTAGAGCTGGGTCTCTGGCCGGCGAGGATAGGTGCTATATAAGTACTCTCTTTAAAAAAAAACAAACCAGAATGCGGATTGTAAAGCGCTTAGAGCTGGGTCTCTGGCCGGCGAGGATAGGTGCTATATAAGTACTCTCTTTAAAAAAAAACAACAACAACCAGAATGCGGATTGTAAAGCGCTTAGAGCTGGGTCTCTGGCCGGCGAGGATAGGTGCTATATAAGTACTCTCTTTAAAAAACAAACAAACCAGAATGCGGATTGTAAAGCGCTTAGAGCTGGGTCTCTGGCCGGCAAGGATAGGTGCAATATAAGTACTCTCTTTAAAAAAAACAACAACCAGAATGCGGATTGTAAAGCGCTTAGAGCTTGGTCTCTGGCCGGCGAGGATAGGTGCTATATAAGTACTCTCTTTAAAAACAAACAAACCAGAATGCGGATTGTAAAGTGCTTGGAGCTGGGTCTCTGGCCGGCGAGGATAGGTGCTATATAAGTACTCTCTTTAAAAAACAAACAAACCAGAATGCGGATTGTAAAGCGCTTCGAGCTGGGTCTCTGGCCGGCGAGGATAGGTGCTATATAAGTACTCTCTTTAAAAAAAAAAACAAAGCAGAATGCGGATTGTAAAGCGCTTAGAGCTTGGTCTCTGGCCGGCGAGGATAGGTGCTATATAAGTACTCTCTTTAAAAACAAACAAACCAGAATGCGGATTGTAAAGCGCTTGGAGCTGGGTCTCTGGCCGGCGAGGATAGGTGCTATATAAGTACTCTCTTTAAAAAAAAAAAAAACCAGAATGCGGATTGTAAAGCGCTTCGAGCTTGGTCTCTGGCCGGCGAGGATAGGTGCTATATAAGTACTCTCTTTAAAAAAAAACAAACCAGAATGCGGATTGTAAAGCGCTTAGAGCTTGGTCTCTGGCCGGCGAGGATAGGTGCTATATAAGTACTCTCTTCAAAAAAACAAAACAAACTCACGACCATGGGCATCATCTTTTGTTTGAATGCTCAGCGTTGACCTCGCTCGATCAGGAGAAAGGTATTGAGATGACTAACTTAGATAATGTCAATACTGTCTTGTATGGTTCGTATGTTGCTAAAATTGGCATGGTTATTTCGCAGTCACAGGTCGCACAATTTGTTTTTTTTTGTAAAGATCAACAATTTTGTGTACCACTAGGGTATTTCACTTAGGTAAATATGCATATATCAGATGTGGGTTTGAAAGTACTGACGTGGATGATACTGTCAGTGGGGACTTTTTTTTTCTTTTTAAATAGTGTCTGATATCATCTGGCGATGAAAAGACATTAAATAAACCACTGAACTGAACTGAACTGATCACGACTGTGGGTTCCGCAGGCAATACACTTTAAATATTCGACTTTGGGAACTTTACATACAGAGTGAAAAACGTGAAGGATTATCATGATCTTCACTTAGGGATATTGGATGATAACTTTGGTCACCAGGAAAACAATCATTATGAATCGCGAACATAGTACCTAGCACAGTGTGCATGGTCTGGGAACTTTGCAGAGAACGAAGGAGTGTTGCACAGTTTACTGTCGGAAACAAAAGTCACAATTACTTTTTTCACTGCATACGTCGTGCAGTGGTCAGTAACAAATCACTGCGTCAATGGTCAGGAACAGGATTGCCAAAGCCAGCTCTGTGTTTGGGAGACTCCGTGAAAATGTCTGGGAGCGGATAGGACTAAGCCTTACCACCAAGCTGAAGGTCTACCAGGCAGTGGTACTAACCACTCTCCTCTACGCCAGTGAGACCTGGACTGTCTACAGCAGACACGCCAAACAGCTCAACCATTTTCACCTCAGCTGTCTCCGCAGACTCCTACACATCAAGTGGCAGGACAAAGTCCCAGACACTGAGGTCTTGGAAAGGGCCAGCATCCCCAGCATCTACACTCTCCTTCAGAAATTTCGAGCCAGATGGGCTGGCGACATCGTCAGAATGCCAGATAGTCGACTGTCGAAACAACTGCTGTACGGAGAACTGAGTCAGGGCAAGCGCAAAGTTGAGGGGCAGAAGAAACGTTTCAAGGACTGCCTCAAAGTGTCCCTCAAAGGCCTGAACATCAACCTCAAAACCTGGGAGTCGCTTGCCCTGGACCGCCCAGTCTGGCGAAGCAGCATGACAAAGGGTGCATGTACATCAGAGAAGAGACGCACAGCAGAAGCTGAGAGAAAGCGAGCCGCGCGCAAGGCCAGATCTACCTCCACCTCCACTGTAGCACCCACCCACATGTGTCCCACATGTTGGCGTTCCTTCCGGGCCCAGATCGGCGTCACCAGCCACCTGCGGACCCACACTCAGCGATCTTTCATCTGAGATTGAAGTCATGGCCATCTTCGAAATCGAGAGACGAACAACAACAACAAATCATTGTTGTGGTAGAAGTAATTAATGTACGTTGTACCTGTGTTTAATAATGTAAACAAAAAAGTTGACGTACAAGTAATGGCATCTAATGTGGTAAAAGCAGTGTAGATACATGTTATTGTATCTAATGTGGTCAAAGTAGTTTACGTACATGTTACCGCATCTAATGTGGTAAAAGCAGTGTAGGTACATGTTATTGTATCTAATGTGGTCAAAGTAGTTTACGTACATGTTATTGTATCTAATGTGGAAGGAGTCATTGATGCACGTGTTACCCGCGCCTAATATGGTAAAATTTGTAAGGTATATGTCATTGCATCTGATGTGGTAAAAGAACATGAGATTCATGTTATCTTATTTAATGGAGCAAAGTATTTGTAGGTATATATTGTTCCATCTGGTGTTGTAAAAGAAGTTGACGTTCAAGTTATCGCATCTTCTCAGTATGGCAAAGTGTTTTAGGTACAGGGTACCTGCGTCTCATGCGGTATTGTTGAGGACATTTTGCCTGTGCCTGAAGAGGCAGAAGTAGATGAGGTACATGGTAGCAACATCTGTAGTGGTAGAAGCAGCTGAGGTACAAGGTACATGTACTGAATGTGATAGAAGTGTTCAAGGTGCATGCTACCTTGTCTAATGAGGGGCAAATAGTGAAGGTACATACTGCCTCCGTCTAAAAAGGCACAAGTAGTTGAGGTAACATGTACCTTGTATCTATTGCAGTAGATGGAGTTGCGGTACAAATGATCTTGTTCAGTATGGTAGAAGTGATTGAGATATATGTTACTGTGTCCCAGGTCCTAAAGTAGCTACAACACACGGACCACAGCTGAAAGGAAAAAGAAACACACTCACGAAAGTGATCTTGGTGAGTTTTAGGAGAAAGAAGGAAACAAGTGACCGCCAACAACAACATGCAAAGACAAGAACAGACCAACGGATGAAGGAAGCAAGACAGAAAGAAGACAGGAAAGAAAGACAGAAAGAAGAAAGGCGGAAACAAACAGAAACATTGAAAAGGTGAAAATGATGAACAATGATAGTCAAACTTTTACTCCAAATCCGGACAGGATACAACGAAATCCCAGAAAAGAAACAAAACAAAACACAAACAAACAAACAAACAAAAAACACCATTCGATGCTTGTGATCATATATGGTAATATGACACAGAACTATACAATTGTTCAAAGCATCACTCACTTGTACCAAAAACAGTGAGTGAAAATGAAGATTGTACAGTTATCAAACACAGAGGAAAACGTACAGAAAGAAAGAAAAGAAAAAAAGGTGATATGTGAATACTCAACTAAACATCATGAAACTGTTACAATTAATCATGCTATTTTCATATTGATTTAGTCGTTTCTGATAAATTATTTACATAGATTTTTTACAAGTAAGGAGACTGTCAATGTCACTATGAAGAAAAAGAGAAAACAACTGATATAAAGATGGCTTTTCTTAAAATGACAAAACACGAGGAACAAAGAATATAAAACATAACAAATAAAGCTGGCGAAGAAAAGGATTTATCAGCTAGTCTCAAAGGGAAAAAGAAAAATATAAGGAGAGAAACTGATAAGATCTAAAGTGAAAAGGATAGAAGAAGGAGAAAAGGTAACAACAAAACTTTTGTAATTTGGAGAAAGGCACTTCGTAAACAAAAGTATGAGAATCCTAGTTTATCCGAACGGAGAAATAAAAACAGAAATAAATGGGTTTTTTTTAATGACCTTAAGATACATGCGATGTAACGATGTCATTAATGAACATTCAACATCATCGCAGAAACAGACAGATTCGTAAGACGGGTGTATAAGCATAGAAGGAGAGACCAACGCAAGAGGGAGATAAAAAACAGAAAAAACGGCTCGGATATGGATAACTTTCAAGCTGAGTTTAATACATTCCTTTGGGAAAAAAATGGGAACATTCGCTGTATGTGCTCTGCAGCAATTTGAGGAAGGAAAAGTTTCAATCATGCCAGAGCAGGGATTTTGAAGTTGTAGATAGCACGATCAAGTATGAAAATTGGAACGAATGGGGGAGTTTATTGTATTTCATATTTTCTTGACATCGGGTCAATCCTAGCATGTAATATA
>JAMYXO010006998.1:2500-5000 GCA_033310375.1 Conus canariensis | reverse complement strand
AGAAGATCATTATTGATATTTAAATGCCACTGTTCTACTAGATTCGTGAGAACCGTCTGACATGAATGATTTTCTCTAAAACCGCTTTGATTTGAATGAAATAATTTATGTGTAACGAAGTGCTTTTGTAGGTTTTGCTTAAGGTGCTTTTCTAAAGGTTTAGACAAATTAGACAGAATGGAAATCGGTCTGTAGTTCGAAGGATCTTGTGGGTCACCAGATTTAAAAAATGGCAAAACTTTAGCTTCTTTAAAATATTGTGGATAATAGCATTTCTGAATACAAAGGTTATAAATATAAGTAAGGCTATCAGAGATAATAGGTGCGGAAATTTTCAAAATTTTGCTGTCTATATTATCTAATCCCCGGCTCTTAGATTCCTTCAATGAATTAAGTTCTCTACATACCTCGTGAACACTGATAAACTGAAAGTCAAGTCTGGACCCTATTCGTCTAGTATCACAAAATTCTCTTAGTAACAACAGTTCATTATGTTTAGTACAATCAGTTTTAATAGTCTTTTCGACTATGGTAGAAAAGTGTTTATTGAGATTATCGGCAGACAGAATTAAAAATGACGGAGCTGTTTGTTTTGACGATTTACCTGATAATTGATTAATGGCTTTCCAGATCGATTTTGAATCTTTTTTCGATGAAATAAGGTCGCTAAAATGTTTTTTACGAGCAGATCTTTTCATAGCTGTAACTTTGTTACGCTGTTTCTTAAACTTTGCATCTTTTCCTGTTGACTGCAACAAATTTTCACGAATTTTAATAGCAGCATTAATTTCATCATTTAACCACGGTGGTTTTCCATCGGGTTTGACACGTTTGATCTTAGTTGGGACATGTTTGTCGTAAATAGGGACAAATATGTTATACCAAACTTCGAGAGCTTTGTCCGGATCAGTCTCCTGAAAAACACTGGAAAAATCTGCAATACATAAATCATGAAGAAAATCGTCAGAATTAAAGGATTTATAACTACGGAAAGAAATGCATTTGTGGCTACATCTAGGAATTTTTACGCCTTTTTTGGACCAAGTTAAGCATACAGGAAAATGATCACTGAGACCATAAACTGGTACGGAAGTTTCTGTAATATTTATTGGATTGTTTACATAGATATGATCAATGAGTGTTTCAGACTGCAGCGTTATTCTTGTTGGCGTGTCTATCAGTTGTGATAAGTTATATGATTCAAAAATTCGTTTCCATTTATCATGAGGTTTAAGTAAATCAATGTTAAAGTCACCAAGCAATACAACATCTGTTGAATAATCTGAGACATCTTCCATCATTGCTTCGAATCTATCATACCATTCCACACGTTCATCAGGGTTTCTATATAAAAAGCCTACTAATATCGGTTTAGTCCCTTTTAAACGAAACTCTATCCAGATGCATTCAATATTATGTTTATCAAAATGATGGATCAGTTTATAGTTCATTGAGTGATGTACATATCCTAGAAGACCTGTTTCTAGCTTAGATGTAGGGTCTCTCCTAATAAAATTGTAACCTGGAATCATTACTAAATCGTCTGAGACTAAACTTGATAACCGAGATTCAGAGAAACAAAAACAATGAAAACAATTGTTAGCATTAGATAAAATAGAAGGTAAATCACATAATTTGTTTAACACATGACATGCATTTAGATAGCCAATTTTGAATCCTGAGTTGGTTAACCATTCATTACTACTCTCGGTATTGAAATTATTTGCCATTATTTTACAAGGAAAACAAAACAAAAAAAAAACAACAGCAACAACAAAAAAACCCACCTTACCTTCAATATGTGTACAATGTAACGCAAAATCAATTGCAGGATACCAGGCAATTTGAAAATTAAATATTACAAGTGAAAAAAAAAAGCAAACACACACAAAAATGCACACCTCTTCAACGGGTAAGAGAGAGAGAGACAGACAGACAGACAGACAGACAGACAGACAGACAGACAGACAGACAGACAGACAGACAGACAGACAGACAGACAGAGACAGAGACACACACAGAGAGAGAGACAACAACAACTAAAGCTAACACTTTTAACTGTTAGAATCCATTCCTGATGAAATATCAAAGGATCCATATCGCTTCAAACGAAAAAAAAAAAAAAAAAAAAGCGCGGTTCCCGGACAGCCAGTCAGTCATCCGCGCGTCCTGGACACAGACAATGCACAGGTAAACTAGAACCCCGAGACCTGCGCGCATTGAACACTGAGCGTGGGCGTTTTGGGGACGCAATTTGAAGGGGCGCGCAAATGACCAGTGCTCGCCTATCGACCGTCCCGAAATCCCTGCCCCCCCCCCCCCCCAAGGGTACAGTGCGCAGGATAATACAGCTGGAGGAAGGGAGCGGTGTTGTGGGGGGGGGGGGGAGGGGGAAGGGGGGGGGGGAGTGCACGTCCAAGAGACAGACCGAAAAACTGTTGGACACAACAACAAAAAGACTGAACTGGTCACAATACCTCTGCCGTTGTTGCAATTGACC
>JAMYXO010006997.1:0-2500 GCA_033310375.1 Conus canariensis | reverse complement strand
TCCTTTGGCCTTTGACCACCATTCAGTTTTGGTCACCCCCAGTCCCTGTCTGTTGGTCTGTGTGTGTCCTGTTATTTCTCTGATCTTGAGACTTTCTTTTGCAGAATCCATCGCCTCTTGAACTTTCCATTTTCTGCCTGTCTTCAGCTGGGGCTTAATTGCTTCTACCACCTTGTCTCCTGAGTCCTCCAGCATGCTTTGAAGTCTGATCTTCCCTGCTTTGTATTCCTCCAGGATGGATTTCAGGGGTAGTTTCAGCTTTGCTTGGCGACAGTACAGCGCTATGTCAGTCAGACAGGGTGGGACACCAAGCCATTTCCTTGTGAACTTGTTGATTTTGGCTTCCATTGCCTCCACTATGCTGGTGCAGATGTCGTATATCATCAGAGGCCATAGCAGCTTTGGTATCATCATGAACTGCAGACACCAGACCTTGTATTTGCCAGGGAGCCCACACTGGTCAATGGTCTCCAAGCCTTCCTCCGCCATCTGCTTGGTTTCTTTTGCTCTTTGTGTGTCTTTCAGCGTATCATCATACCATCTTCCAAGGCTCTTGACTGGTTCTTCTGTGACTGTTGGAATGGCCTGGTTGGCAACACTGAAGACCACAGATCCGGCCACTTTTCCTTTCCTCTGTGAGAGACTCCGTGATTTCTTTGGCTTGAACTTCATTCTGGATGAGGCAACTATGTCGTCCAGCCTCTCCAGCACATGACGTGTCTCGTCTTCTCTGGATGAAATCACTGTAGTGTCATCCATGAAGGCCTTGAGAGGAGGCATCTTGTATCCATCGCCAAGGTCTGTTTGTCTCGCGTTGTTTGTTGCTGCTTTCAAGATGAGTTCCATTGCCAGCACGAACAGTATTGGGGAAATTGCACAGCCCATTGCAATACCCACTTCCAAGTTGATCCAGTCTGTTGTGTACTCCTTGGTAGAGAACCGCATTGAGAAGCCATTGAAGTACTTCTTGAGCATGTCGCGGATGTTCTTTGGCACATGGTACATCTCAAGAGCCAACTGTATCATCTCATGGGGCACAGATCCATATGCGTTTGCCAGATCAAGCCACACTACGTCCAGGTCTCTCTTTTCTGTTTTTGCTTTTTGGATTGCGTCCCAGATCATTGTGGCGTGTTCTACACAGCCCGCCACGCCTGGGATGCCACCTTTCTGGACTGACACATCCAAGTACTTGTTTTCCATCAGGTACTTGGTCAGCCTTGCTGCCATGACAGAGAAGAAGATTTTCCCTTCGACGTTCAGTAGTGATATTGGCCTGAACTGGCTAATGTCACTTGAGTTTTGCTCTTTGGGGATGTACACACCATCTGCCGTCATCCACTGGCCGCTGATCTTCTGGTTTCTCCAAGCCGATCGCAGCAGCCTGTGGAGCCACTCCAGCACCTTGGGACATTTCTTGTAAAGCTGGTAAGGTATTCCGTTTGGCCCTGGTGATGATTTGGCTCTGGCTTTGTCGACCACCTTCTTGATTTCCGCCAACGTTGGAGGCTTGCCATTGAACTGTTCCTCAGGCTTGGTTGGCCACACCAGACCTTGAATGTCGAGTGGTGCTTTGCTCTGTGGGTCAGAGTATGTTTTCCTCAGATGCTGCTCAAGAACTCCTTTGTCCACACTTAGGGTCCCAGATTTTGGCTGCTCAAACAGTGTTCTGGCAAACTGGAAGGGGTCTCTGAAGAAGCGCTCTTGTGTCTTCTTCTTTTTGCTCTTCCTCTTCCTCGCAGATTCCGCTTTGCTGAGGGCACTGTGTTTTTCTTTCAGGTCTTTCCACAGTTTTTCCAAGCCTTGTTTTTCAGCTGGCAGTGCGGTCTTCATTTGCATCTTGAGGTTTTTCTTTTGGACCCTGATCTTGTCCATCTTTTCTTGGCGTCTGGATTTCTTTGGAGGTGTTTTCTCTTTGGGTAGTTTTGCTCCATAGGCGTCTCTACATGTGGCATACACAATGTCCCCATATGTGGCTAGTTTGTGTTCCAGGGTGCTTTTCCCTATCAGTGCATCGAGTCTTTGGACGATTTTTGCATCCAGTTTCTCCCAATCTTCAGTTTCGTTTGCTCGTGGCAGGTTGAGTTTCAGGCGCCTGGCATCGAGGGCCTGTGCAAATTCCTCATCCGAACCAACAGCGTGGATGTCCTTGGCACTGTGGTTTAAATCCTGGCCTTGGTCTTCCGACGTCTTATCTGCTGATGCAGTGCGCTGCTGCTCATTCAGATGAGTCTTCACACTATATAATTTATGACAATGTTGCACTGCGAAATTCCTCTGTAGTTGTCTGGGTTGTTAACGTCACCTTTTTTTTTATCTAATGGGAGAACAATAGATTCGGTCCAACTTTCAGGAAACACGCCCTTGTCAAATAGAGCGTAAAAAAAAATGTTATTAAAAAAGTTCATCACCAAAATGAATTTGCATTGGGTTTTTTTTTTTTATTTCGCTAATGATCCCATCTGGACCCGCAGCTTCACGATTTCTCAGTTTACTTAAG
>JAMYXO010006996.1:0-12745 GCA_033310375.1 Conus canariensis | reverse complement strand
GGGGGGGGGGGGGAAAAAGGGGGGGGGGGGGGGTTGGGGGGGGGGTGGGGGGGGGGTTTGGGTTGGGGGGGGGCGAGCGAAAGAAATTAGAGCCAAAAAGTGGATAAAAAGGGGAAGGAAAAAGAAAATTACGGTTTTTTGGATTGGTTGGGAATTTTTAAAAACCCCAGAGGGAAAAAGAGGGGAAAAAAACCCCGTTTTGGGGAAAAAAAAAGAAAAAGGAAGAAAAGGAGAAAAGAAAAAAGGAAGGGAGGAGAGAGGGAGAGAGAGAAGAGGAGAGAGAAAAGAGAAGGAGAGAGAATTTTAAAACCCCTTCATTCATTGTTTTTTCCTTCTTTTTTCTTTCTTGCTTTCTTCTCTTTCTTCCCGGATCATCTTCCCTTTAGGAAAAAATAAAATCAATGGGGGTTTATTGGGAAAAAAGAAACCCCTGTTAAGACTTATTTCCCCGAAAACCTCCCACCTAAGTTCCCAACTCCCTTTTTGGCCCCCCTTTCCTCGTCCCCCACCACCACCACCACCACCCCCCATTCCATTAAAACCATCAATTGGGTTTAAAAAAGGTTCAATTCGAAACAAATATCCTCAGAAAAATCAACGATATGTATTTATTATCGTAGTGTGCCTGAATGGGTTATCCTCTGCAACCATTTCCTTTCCGTTTCAGTCGTTTGCCACAAACCCATTATCTCGAGACGTCGCCCCCTAAATGACACGCAGGGTAAATCACCGTCATCCAGATATACCCTAACCACCACACTTCACTCCGAGTGAAAAAACACATTGTTAGTCGGCCTGTTACCTACTACGTGTGGGTATTCTTAAGGAAAAGCCATAGCATGGAAAGAACACGCTTAATACGATTAAACCTGAGTAGTAGAATATGTACGGCGGTGGGTTCAAGTCTTTTTCCCCAAGCGTAATCGGCTCCACCCTCCTCTATTTGGAGAGCCTGAGCAGGTCTGGTTGCCGAGAGCGTAACGGGTGGTTTTGCACCCCAGGCCATCGCGTCCCCTGGTGCTGTTCAGGACCAGAGGAGGGCTGATAATGGACTGCAGTGACCAGAAGCAGAACGACATGTGGGCTAATGACAGGTATCTGCTTTCTACACGGACGACGATGACACAGCGGGGGGCCATTGTGGACTCGATGGGGCGAAGCAATGGTCTAATCACAGGGGCCCACGTTTTTTACTTCGGACTTAAAGGTCAGACTGTGACATCGTGCATTGCTTTTGGTAAGGGCTTTGCTGGTTCCTCTTTTTTTTTCTTTTTTTAAAACAAAAGGAAAGGCATTGGCAAAGGGATGCATTGTCCTTACATTCGATGTTTCTCACGTTCATGTATGCGAAGAGTATACAGATTCCATTAGACTGGAATCACCACCCAACCCTAACAATCCCCCCGCTCAAAACAAAAAGACCTTCTCAGATGAATAAATACCCGAGTGGCCCCTGGTACTCTAGTTGGACAGAATTTCTAGAACTATTCCCTGATTACCGGACATTTGCGTTATTTAATATCTTCATATTTACTAAAATCTAAGGTTGGGTTATGCAGTAATTCTTTCGTTAGTTCTCGGCTGTTCTAAATTCGGAATATCTACTTCTTCAGTCTGTTTCTGCACGCTCTCGTGAACCCGGGATCGTGTCCCGTTTGGGCAACACACAAGAACCAATACGAATTTGTTTCACGATTATCAGTTCAACACCAGAAAAGATATGTTCTTTCTTATTTGAATTCTCTTCTCTACCTTGATGGTCGAAAGTTAGTAATGAATGATATAGCTACTTTCTCCCCTCCCCTTGATCTACGGTTGTTCAGTTAAAGAGGACGTAGTCCATACGCTGTTCACCCCGAATCTGGCTTCTATGTGTTCGGAAATGGGTACTGTAAAAGATATACGACCATTTCTTTTGTTCTTGAGTATTGATATGCATCACGTCTTTCTCTACCTTTCTTGAGATTCTGGGATTTTAAGAGATATTTTACACTATGCGTTTGTATTTTGGTCTTTTTCGTTTGTATTCCCCCAAGTGCCGCTTTTCCGTACCATACGTTTTTCTAAGAAAGCCCATGCGTGTTTTAAAAGGAAAAAAAAAATAGCGTGTAAATGCTAAGAAAAAGTATGATAAAATAAGTGATAACACTTAATAAAATCACATATGAATGAGGTATCGCTAGACTTGAGCTCGCGTAAGATCTAGGACCGAAACAGATGTCAAAAAAAATTGTTTCACTTTCCCTCCTCTCGCCGCGATTCATAGTCTGTGCCTTCCTCGTCGGTTATTGTCTCCATGACGTTGATGGAACCTATTGTTGACTCCTGCCTCTGTAGCGACATCTTCCTTTGTAGCCAGACTGTCAAGGTCGTTTCTTCCCAAATCGTGAATAATGCAGCTTCATAGTGGTTGTCCTTTTTGCATTAGCTTAAAACCAGAACTATAAGTTTTACGGGCTTGTTGTCCCCTCTGCATATAATTCTTGCTCAGTACAGAAAACTCGGTGACGGGTTTTTTTTTTTTCTTAACTCGATTGATGATGTGAGTGGGAATCTACGATTTTTATGCCAACACCCCCCTACACCGAACCACTCCAACACACCGCATATATCAACCTTAAATCAATACATGTCCAAACATCACAAACCCAAATGCAAACCAATTACCCTTCCAAACAAACACAACTGAGGCCCGGGCGCTCGAGGGTGAGCCATGGGGCAGAAATTTTCTTCCCTATTTCTGCTGTGGCACAATGTTACCCATAGAGATAGTTCAAGAAAAAAAACCGGGGAGACAACGACGGAGGACAAAACGGAGCCTCATGGGGGCTGCAAGCAAAGTGAAAATGGAAGTAGTTCAGATTAAAATGCAGCGACTGGTGTCCGACATCAAGTCACGTCCGAAAATGCTAAAAGCTCGAGCTAACACAAAATTTTACAACACCCCTCACACACACACACACACACACAACACACACAAGCACACACACACACACACGCATACACACAGACGCATACACACATGTCACGCGACACAGAGAGAGAGAGAGAGAGAGAGAGTAAGAGAGAGAGGAGAGAGAGAGACAAGAGTAGAGAACAGTAAAGTAGAGGAGGAACTGATCTATTTATGAGGAAAATAAACATAAGTACTTGATTTTTTTTTGTTTGTTTTTATTTGTTTTGTTTTTTTTTTTTTTGGGGGGGGGGGGGGGGTTATTTTTTGTGTTTCCCTTTCTTTCTTCTTCTTCTTCTTCGTTCCCCCCGAGTAGGGACAACAGACGCAAAAAATGAAATGATAAGAAAGCGGACAAAAATCGGGACACGCAATGAAAAAGCGATATCATTGAAATTTGAAAATACTGTAATGGACAACAATTCGCAGTATAACACAGCCAGATAAAATGGAAATGTGACAAAGGTATACACGTATTTGGAAAACACACACACACACACACACGACACACACACACAGCACACACACACACGAGAGAGAGAGTGAGAGAGAGAGAGAAGAGAGAGAAGAGAGAGAAGAGAGAGAGAATCGTGGGAAAGGCAGGTAGGACTCGTGGAGATGTGACGGAAAAGGAGGGGCCTCGGGAGGTGGGGGGTGGAGAGTGGGGGGGGGGGAGGGAGGGACTTATGTGTGAGACAGACAATCAGGAGACGGGGCCTAAAACAGGCCAGTGAAAAAGTAGCATCTTCCATCGTGGTCACGTCAGCCTCGAGTGCTGTTGACTTACTGGTGATAATCCTGCAGGCAGCGGGGTGAATCGGCTACCTTCCAGCCACGGTACTTCTTCCAGCTATTCTCTGCTGCTAACAGCCTGCACTGCTGCTGCCTGACTGAGCCGTGATAACCAATGGCCAGTTCGCAGTTCCCGTTAAGACAGCAAGAGAAGGGCAGACACATTGGCACAGAAGACGGCGCAATTCTGTGTCTGTCTGTCGTTTCTTTGTCCTCTTTGTCCTGTCTGTCTGTCTGTCTGCCTGTCTCTCGCGATTGTCTCTCTGCTGTCCTCTGGTCTGTCTGTCGTCTATCTGTCCTGTCCTGTCTCTTCCGTCTCTCTCGGCTCTCTCGCTCTCTTCTCGTCTCTCTGTGAGTGGTGTTTGTGTGTGTGTTGTGTGTGTGGTGTGTGTGTGTGTGGTGTGTCTGTGTGTTGACCAGATTGGAAAATAGGGTTCTGGCCTAAAATCTCATTCCTTGATCGATAAAAGTTTTCTGAGTTCTCCTGAGCTCTCTCTCTCTCTCTCGTCTCGTCTCGCGTCTCTCCTACTCTCCTCTCGCTTCCGCGCTCTCTCTCTCTCGGCTCTCTGTTTCAAGTACGATATATTTGGCCAATTCTTCCCACAACGACAACAGCTGTCCCACTATTCTCCCCCAGTTCCCACACAACACACACACACACACACACACACACACACACATACACACTCTGACTCTGCGGCCGCGCGGCACACACACACACACACACAGCACCACAGCACACTCACACACACACACCACACAGCACACACACTCACCACAACACAACCACACACACCACACATACTGCTCGCACACGCCCATGGCTCTTACGAGCATGATATTCACAGGTTGACCGGGATGCAAATGAAGAGACAAACATTGCAAAGAATATCCGGCAGACTGGTCCGTAGTCAAACTAGTTTGCTTTTCAACCATCCAGTCCACACACAACAACACACACGACACACACACACACACACACACTCACACACACACACACACGCACACACACACACACACGCACCACACACACACACCACACACACAGCAAACACACACACACACACACACACAACCGGGGTCTAGGGTCACACAAGCCACCCCCCCCTCGCTCTCCAACTTGTCAACACATTGTAAAGTCTCCTCTCCCTCACTCCCGTACAAACGACATCACCCACCCTAAACTTAACCGGAGGGGGTCTTTTCTCTTTTCATCTCACAAGGGAATAGACCCCACATAAACCAATTCTGTGCGGAAAACCTAAACCCCCCCCCCCCCCCCCCCCCCCCCCCTTCGCTCGTCTGGCATACACAGTTAAACCCTTGCCAAACAACGTTGATTGGTTAATGTAATTCAGCGAGGGTGACATATATTTTTTGTGTTCAACAGACTTTACTGAATGTCTGAGAAATTCTCACTTTGCTCCGCGGTCTTTCTTGATGTCCCATTCCCAATGTTAACCTTTACATACGATAACGCAAGCTTTCGGTTCTTTTTTTTTTTTTTTTTTTTTTTTTAATTTTAACGTCCAGTCAACTACACAGTCTTTTTCGCGGCAGTCATCACGCAGAAAATGCTGCGTGCAAATACAAGAAAAAACAAGATAACCACTTAGACAAGAAACACAACATAATCATCTACCATCACATACAATAAGTTTACTTCAATTCATTCATTTTAGTTTTTTTATGCCCATTCTTAAAAAACAAAATGGTTTTAAAAAGTCAATTCATAATTAAGAAAATTAAATGCAACAATAATACAGAAAAGTAATAACAGCAAACAGATATTGCGGAATGTCGACCTTGTACGGTACTACCGTTTCACCATCTAGTCACCTAATCACAACATAACAGCTGGCATGTTACAGATCGTAACACGAGAATTAAAAAAAATCAAAGACTCTTCAGAATAAAGACGGGAGAAAAAGGTCATAAACCCGGGGGGAAAAACAAAGGACACCAGTAAAGAAAGAAAGAAAGAAAGAAAGAAAGAAAGAAAGAAAAAAGATTAAGTCCACTCAAAAAGACTGAGAGGAAAGAAAATTACTTAGACTTAGATGCTCCCGCGTCTTGCGACGCATGAGGCAGTCAAGGCGCTCCACTGTGCACGGTCCTCAGCCAGTTTGCTAGTGTCACTCCATCCTCTGTCAACGAGTCTGAGGTCTCTCTCCACTGTCTGTCGCCAGCTCATCTTGGTCGTCCTCTTTTTCTCTGGCCTGCTGGGTCCATTTAATGGCCAGTTTGCAGGTCTTGATGAGGTAATCTCAAGACATGACCCAGCCAGTAGAGGCGCCGTCAGTAGATGATGGTTGACACGGAGAGCTGTTTGACCTCTCCCTGACCTCTTCGTTTGGTATAAAGTCTGACCGTTTGATGCCCAAGTAAGCACTTAGAGTCAAAAGCGTCGAGTTTCTTCTCCTGGGTGGTCTTCAGTTGCCAAGTTTCACAGCCATATAATAGCGTTGAAATCATACTGCAGTTAAAATTTTCAATTTGATTCCAAGGGAGAATTTCTTGCTGTTCCATATTTTGTTCAGCGATTGAATGCTGAGTTGCCTTCCCAATACGGCACTTCAGTTTACGGTCGAGTCATTGACGTTGTTGAGAAAATTACTCGCTCAGAAATTCGCGAAGATATAACTTGTGCTGAAAGAGACGACTACATCGCCACCGGCAAATATGACACTGAACAACATTATCGTCATTTGTATTGGCAGTATTTTACCAGTCTATTTTGTGTTTAGTTCATCTCTGGAGTGGGCACGCTGCAATGTTCACTGTTCTTTTCTTTCTCTTTTTTTTACAGCAAAATTCAATGAAAAATGATTACCTTTGCATAGCAGAATACAAATTTGTTTGGAAAATCTGAGATTCTTCTTTTTCTTGTGCAGTAATAACTGAAAAGAATCCTAGCATACAACGAATATGTTTTGCTCGTCACATTATACTTATAAACATTTCTATCGTTTAAATTCAGATCAGCCTTTTCATTACGTATTTTATCTCTTTGAAAATAATTTATCCGTGTAAACAGTTTCTGATCATAAAAAAAAAAAAATTCCATGGTAAGGTCTGAATTTATCCTTAATAGCTTAAAGAAAGAGAAAGAGAAAGACAACATACAAATGGGAAAAAATACACCCGAAAGAAATAAAACAGACAGAAAAGTGAATACAAAAGCATTTGAAAAGGAACGAGCTCAACACAACATTTAATGTATGTTATTGTGTGACCGCATACGGTGCGCCTATGTTCATATATAAGAGAAAATACACCCGAAAGCTATTTTAAACTTATGGACAACGGTCCCTAATAATTGTTAACATACAAAGCAAGAACAGTAGTTAGCAAGAGCGAACGCGCCAAACGAGAAATATGGCGCCCATCTGAACTGAATATCTTTCACCTTGTCTGTGCTCTACCATCTTCAGTTTCTGTCACAACCTGTAATCAACAAAATGAGAGCGCGTTAAAGAAACCCATATTCTCACCTCCTCAGTCCATAGAAAGAAACAAGCATAACACGTTTATCAACAAGGGAATCGGTCAGTCGGGAGAACGGTAAAGAAGGATCAAAGTATACAGGCTTTCGCTAAATGGCCAAGTCGAACATTATTCGACAGAAAGACAACGGGGAGGGGGGAGGAAGAGTGGTGGTGGAGAGGAGGGTCAAGGAAGAGGGGAATGGGGAGGGGTGTGTGTTGGGGGGTGGGGGGGGGTGGAAGATGAGCACGGGGAAACAGTAGTAGTGGTGGCCGGTGGGGTAGAGGAGATGAAGAGGAGGAGGAGAGGAGGAGGGTGGAGATGAGGTGGTGGGAGTGTTGGGGCACGAACCTTAAAGAAAAAAAGATCATTTTAAGTGCGTGGTGTTGAGGCTTTAGAGGATGAAAGGAGGGCAGCAGGGAGACGGGGGGTGAAAAACCCCTTTTGTTTTTCTATGGACAGGAACACAATGGCAGCAAAATGGTGAGACGAACATCCGCATAAAATTGCACAACGGGGAGAGAAAGAGAGAGAGAGAGAGAGAGAGAGAGAGAGAGAGAGAGAGAGAGAGAGAGAGAGAGAGAGACAAAACTGCAAAATGGAGGATTGTGAGACCGCTGTCCACATAGAATTGTACAGGGGACACACACACACACACACACACACACACACACACACACACACACACACACACACACACACATACACACACACAAACAAACACACACACACACACACACACACACACACACACACACACACGCATGCACGCACGCACGCATGCACGCACGCACGCATGTACGCACAAGCACACACACACCACACACACACACACACACACACACACACACACACACACACACACACACACACACACTCGGAGAGACACAGAGAAACAGACAGACAGACAGACGGACGGGCCCAGACTGACAGAGAGTCGCGGTAACGACACACAGACTCAACACCAGGGTACAGACTACACTACTCTCTTTCATCCATTCCCCAGCGACCTGGCGAGTTGATTTTTTTTTCTTTTGTTTTTTCTTTTTGCCCCACAAGCCCACCACCATCCCATGACTTCAAGGTAGAGCACCCACCCCCAACATCCAACACCAACACCAGTCCCACCCACCCCCACCCCCACCCCTCACTGCCACTCACCCCCATTCCCAGCAAAGGATGGAACAGCTCCCCCCCCCCCCCCCCACACCCCCGACCGTGATCTGTATGTAACAAATGAGGAACGAAAGCGTGTCAGTGGTACGCACCTTGGCAAGGGGAGTCTACTACTACTACCGCTCCCGAACAGACAGGGTGAAATTGGCCACAGACGGTTGACGGACACCTGTACTGATCCGATGGACATTAATTTCAGTGTCACTTTCAGTCAGTGGCGTCGCTGAGGTTCAGACTGGTCTTGAAAAGTTTAGAACTAAATCGGCTGTAGTACGTCGCAAGGGTTTTTATTGTGCAGTGATGGAAAGTGAAGGAAATCTGTTGGGAAAGGGGTGCTAGGGTGTACGTGTGTGTCACGGACAAGACTTAGCAGCTGCCTGACTTTTGTTCCGCTGCGATGGTCAGGCCTTGATTGCCATGATCTGAGCAGTGACGTGTGTGTGTGTGTGTGTGTGTGTGTGTGTGTGTGAAAGTACGTGTAATATGGTAGTCCTTCAATTTGATGTCTGTCCACATTATTGTGATATTAGGGAAAAACGAAAGGAAAGAAAAGAAGCCCATGTGTGTTTTATTGAACCCAGCAACCAATGGTTTGTTGAACGCAGACACCAACTCAATGGTTTGTTGAACGTAAACTCCAGACCAGTGGATCCCAGTCACTATTCTACATGAATCCTTTCCTTCATAAAAGGATGGTACACACACTCTGACATACCAAACATATGGCCCATTAAACGCAGTCACTTCTCTACATAGACTCAGATCATTGTACCGTCCTAGAATTCGACAGAGTGGAGACTATCTGATCAATGGAGATGGAGACCTGTTAAAGAAGGGCAGTGGTGGTGTGAAACCGTTTACAGGACACAAAGATCTTAATATCCCTTTTCTTTTTTTTCTTTCTTTTTTCTTTCTTTCTTTCTTTCTTTCTTTCTTTCTTTTTCTTTTCTTTCTTTCCTTCTCTTTCTTTTTTCTTTTTTTTTTTTTTCTTTTTTCTTTTTCCTGTTTCTTTCTTTTTTGGGGGTCTTATCTTGCATTTAGTTGTCCATGTTATCGATCGAAGTGAACAGGAAAACGATTGAAGTGTTTCTACAGTAGAAAGAAACTCGTGGAGAGCGTGGCAGCAGAGAGTCCTCAGAAGAGAAGCCCCCTTCAAGCAATGTTTTCGGCCCTTATCTCCTGACAAATCTAGGGGGGTTGGGCCACACACCGGTTCATGACTCCGGGTGTCCCTCTGCTGCCCCTTTTTTTCCCATCTTGGGACGAGCCATGGCTGGGGTTCGAACCCATGACCCTCTGGACATGCTCATTTTCCACTTAATGACTCGCGCTTTAACCACTGAGCCACAGGGACACCTGATATTTGTAGGGAAATTAAGCCTTATGAAGTTCACTTTTGTTCCTCCTTGACCAGATCCAGCTTGAACACCTCTCCTGCCGCTTCTGCATTGCTTTCAGGCTCTGGTTTTTTCCTTCCCTGCAACTGAGAGCTGTTTCATGAGGCTGTATGCAGACGTTCCTACAAACCCCCTAGCTCCAATTTCTGCAGTGAGGACTTTGACCTGATAGCCTTCTCTCCTCAGGCTGTTTGCCAGATCAGCATATTTTTTCAGTCTTGTAGATTTGAGCTGCCTCCATTCTGTTCTCATATGGCACCGTGAGCTCGATCATGATCAGCTGCTTGGTTGACTTAGAGTGGACTTACTATGTCTGGTCTCATGCCACTCTTGCTGATGATCTCTGGGTGACTCTTCCATTCTGGAGGTCTGCAGTGCACTCCCAGTCATCTGCCCCGTCCAGCAGACTCTGCCTGCATGTTTCGAGTGGCACTGTTGTTCTTGGCCATGATTTGCTGCCTCCTGCCGTGAAGAATGTTGCGGGTGCTTTTGGAGTCCTGATTTTCCCTTTTGTGGTGTTGGTACTAGCCCAGACTACTTGTACAATTTCTTTGAGCACTTGGTTGTGCCTCCATGTGTACCTTCCTTGAGCCAGGGCTACTTTACATGAGCTTAGGACATGCTCCACTGTTTGTTTTTCATGGCAGAGGGGGCATGCAGGATCGTCTGTTTTCCCCCACTTCACCAGGTTTGCATTTGAGGCAGAAGGTCATATGCAGATCTGAGAATGAAGCTGATCCTGAGAGGGCCATGTGCCAAATGTCATTCCAAGTGAGACTTCTTTGGAGTGCATTCTCCCACGTTGTCCATTGCCCTTGCTGGGCTCTGCTGGACTGCTTTTTGGAGTCTTTTTTGGTCTTCTTCTTTTCTCATCTCCTGAATCATCATGTCTCTTTTGGCTTTTCCTTTGGCCTTTGACCACCATTCAGTTTTGGTCACCCCCAGTCCCTGTCTGTTGGTCTGTGTGTGTCCTGTTATTTCTCTATCTTGAGACTTTCTTTTGCAGAATCCATCGCCTCTTGAACTTTCCATTTTCTGCCTGTCTTCAGCTGGGGCTTAATTGCTTCTACCACCTTGTCTCCTGAGTCCTCCAGCATGCTTTGAAGTCTGATCTTCCCTGCTTTGTATTCCTCCAGGATGGATTTCAGGGGTAGTTTCAGCTTTGCTTGGTGACAGTACAGCGCTATGTCAGTCAGACAGGGTGGGACACCAAGCCATTTCCTTGTGAACTTGTTGATTTTGGCTTCCATTGCCTCCACTAAAGCTGGTGCAGATGTCGTATATCATCAGAGGCCATAGCAGCTTTGGTATCAGCATGAACTGCAGACACCAGACCTTGTATTTGCCAGGGAGCCCACACTGGTCAATGGTCTCCAAGCCTTCCTCCGCCATCTGCTTGGTTTCTTTTGCTCTTTGTGGTCTTTCAGCGTATCATCATACCATCTTCCAAGGCTCTTGACTGTTCTTCTGTGACTGTTGGAATGGCCTGGTTGGCAACACTGAAGACCACAGATCCGGCCACTTTTCCTTTCCTCAGTGAGAGACTCCGTGATTTCTTTGGCTTGAACTTCATTCTGGATGAGGCAACTATGTCGTCCAGCCTCTCCAGCACATGACGTGTCTCGTCTTCTCTGGATGAAATCACTGTAGTGTCATCCATGAAGGCCTTGAGAGGAGGCATCTTGTATCCATCGCCAAGGTCTGTTTGTCTCGCGTTGTTTGTTGCTGCTTCAAGATGAGTTCCATTGCCAGCACGAACAGTATTGGGGAAATTGCACAGCCCATTGCAATACCCACTTCCAAGTTGATCCAGTCTGTTGTGTACTCCTTGGTAGAGAACCGCATTGAGAAGCCATTGAAGTACTTCTTGAGCATGTCGCGGATGTTCTTTGGCACATGTACATCTCAAGAGCCAACTGTATCATCTCATGGGGCACAGATCCATATGCGTTTGCCAGATCAAGCCACACTACGTCCAGGTCTCTCTTTTCTGTCTTTGCTTTTTGGATTGCGTCCCAATCATTGTGGCGTGTTCTACACAGCCCGCCACGCCTGGATGCCACCTTTCTGGACTGACACATCCAAGTACTTGTTTTCCATCAGGTACTTGGTCAGCCTTGCTGCCATGACAGAGAAGAAGATTTTCCCTTCGACGTTCAGTATGATATTGGCCTGAACTGGCTAATGTCACTTGAGTTTTGCTCTTTGGGGATGTACACACCATCTGCCGTCATCCACTGGCCGCTGATCTTCTGGTTTCTCCAAGCCGATCGCAGCAGCCTGTGGAGCCACTCCAGCACCTTGGGACATTTCTTGTAAAGCTGGTAAGGTATTCCGTTTGGCCCTGGTGATGATTTGGCTCTGGCTTTGTCGACCACCTTCTTGATTTCCGCCAACGTTGGAGGCTTGCCATTGAACTGTTCCTCAGGGTTGGTTGGCCACACCAGACCTTGAATGTCGAGTGGTGCTTTGCTCTGTGGTCAGAGTATGTTTTCCTCAGATGCTGCTCAAGAACTCCTTTGTCCACACTTAGGGTCCCAGATTTTGGCTGCTCAAACAGTGTTCTGGCAAACTGGAAGGGGTCTCTGAAGAAGCGCTCTTGTGTCTTCTTCTTTTTGCTCTTCCTCTTCCTCGCAGATTCCGCTTTGCTGAGGGCACTGTGTTTTTCTTTCAGGTCTTTCCACAGTTTTTCCAAGCCTTGTTTTTCAGCTGGCACTGCGGTCTTCATTTGCATCTTGAGGTTTTCTTTTGGACCCTGATCTTGTCCATCTTTTCTTGGCGTCTGGATTTCTTTGGAGGTGTTTTCTCTTTGGGTAGTTTTGCTCCATAGGCGTCTCTACATGTGGCATACACCAATGTCCCCATATGTGGCTAGTTTGTGTTCCAGGTGCTTTTCCCTATCAGTGCATCGAGTCTTTGGACTATTTTTGCATCCAGTTTC
>JAMYXO010006995.1:2500-12745 GCA_033310375.1 Conus canariensis | reverse complement strand
TTTTCCAGGACATCAGGTGTGACAGTCATTGTTAGAATTGGATCTTCTGCTGGTAAGTAGCACGGTCCCTTTGTGTGTGTGTGTACACAGTTTTGCATTTGTTTCGGGTAGCAGTTGAATTCAAATTTCAAAACTGCGTTTGCAGAGTGGAATCCAGGCAGGCCAAGATGTTGCGGCACAAAGCTGATGAGGAGAGCAGGATGTGGTGTGGCTCACAGCAAAATAGTTGTTATTTTTTTAATAGAGTATTTAGGCTAGGCCAGTCTAGTCCAGTCTGGCTTTGAGGCATATTTCTCACTTGTCATTACATGAAAGAAGTGACCAACCTTACTGAGAGAATGACCTTGTTTGTGTTGAGGGTACATTTCAGAATGCTTTTGATGGTAAAGCATCGATAATAGAGTTAGTTCCACATTGTTTCAATGGTGGAACTCCATCATGCTTTATTGCAGACTCTGTGAAAACACTGTTCAGAGATATTTCACTTGATCTGATTTTCATTTCCTGAAAGAGATTTGCGCTTTCATTGAAGATTCTATGTAAGAAAAGAGTGAAAGTATTTCAGCATGGTTAAGGAAATCTGTTTTATTAAGTTACATGTGTGTTTGTGTTGGCTTTGTTTTAACAGCTTTGCTGAGCTTTGACAAGATATTAGCCCTAATATGGGCCCTCGCAGTCAGCTTAGCTGTAAGCAACATGATACTCCATCAAACCAGATGAAAAGGTGGAACAGTTAAGGCAACAGATGTTGGTGAGTATCTCCTAGTGTGTATGTGTGTGAATGTGTAGTAAATACCTTGCAGTGTGCAGTGTTTTTGTGTTCAAGAACATCTCTGTTAATTATGTATTTGTGTGTGTGTGTGTTTTTTTTTTTATTATGTGTAGGGAATTGACTGAGGAGGCGACAGCCTGATATGGTCCCTTGCAGTCCTGTATGTTGTTAAAGCACTATAGTGTAGCCAGTTCTTCACTTGACAGAAGTTTGTGAATGACTTTGAAAATAATTGTGTGTGTTGATTATGTCCTGAAACTGTTTTTGTCATTCACTGCATTGAGTAATGTGATAGTCTTATGAATTGTTTCTGGCTGATGCATGTAAAAGTGTCGTTGATTCTGTTGCAGGTTGGCATGTGTTTTTATTGTTAGCTTTGACATAGAAGCTTTTAGCCTGCATGCATGTTTCCCCCCAAGTTCTTTTTTTGAAAGAAACTAATATTACTAACAGTATTGAAACATGGGGATGTACACAAAGATTTTCAGTTCATTCTGAGTTATACACTGTATATTTTTGTACGAATGAAACTGTGTATGTCGAAGCTTTGTGTTTAATGTGTATTGTATTTATCATTATCATATGATTATTCAGAGGATGGCATGTGAGACTTCTGACCTAAAAATACAGTCTAGATTTTTTACTGTAGGTGTGGTCCTAATACAATTATTTGAAGATAGTTTTGCTTGATGTTAGCTGTTTAAAAAAAAAACAAAATGATAATGTTTCTCTTTTTTTTTTCAGTGAAGCTGCTGATCTGCGTATGGATGATTTTTAACGCAAAAGCAAACCTTGTCGGGGCAGGAACTTCTGAAAGCTGTTTTTCAGTTTTACAAGAAGGGTGCGTATGTGCATGCGTGCGTGCGTGCTTGTGTGCGTGCATGTGAGTGTGTGTGTGTGTGTGTGTGTGCAGAAAACTTTTAAACTTTGATAAAAGGTTTTGATGACATCATGTGTATTGATTGTGTCATGAATTGTTTACATTTATTGCAGGCATTCTGTTACAGGTTGGCATGCATGTTTGTAATGAGCACTGTCACCAACGCTGTTTCTTAATATATGCATGCCTTCACCCAAGTAGAAAGAAACTCGTGGAGAGCGTGGCAGCAGAGAGTCCTCAGAAGAGAAGCCCCCTTCAAGCAAGTGTTTCGGCCCTTATCTCTGACACTCTAGGGGGGTTGGGCCACACCCGGTTCATGACTCCGGATGTCCCTCTGCTGCCCCTTTTTTTTTTCCCATCTTGGGACGAGCCATGGCTGGGATTCGAACCCATGACCCTCTGGACATGCTCATTTTCCACTTAATGACTCGCGCTTTAACCACTGAGCCACAGGGACACCTGATATTTGTAGGGAAATTAAGCCAACTTTATTGGTTACAAAATGTTCGTTGTACATACAGCAATATTGAAATTGTTTGGTGTAAAGATATTTCATTAACAAACACTGAACTGTACTTAAAGAATATTATGGACAATTTTTTTTGTGTATGCCCTAAGTTTTGTGTTTGATGTGCTCTGTGTTATCATTTATTATATAATTCCTCAAGGGATAGGTTGTTAAGAGTTCTGACCTAAAGACACAGGTTGGACGAAGATACAAGTTGGAATTTTCTTACTTTTTTTTCAAAAGAGCTATACTTGATTTTAGCTATTTTAAGTGAAAGGTTATTCTTTCTCTTCTTCTTGTTTTACAGTGATGATGAGAATCTGCCCACGATTGATTAATGCAGCACCAAACCTCATCCAAGCAACATTTTGTTAAAGCTGGATGCAATTTAACGAAGAATGGGCACCTCTTCTTTTTACTGCCTTGTGTTTAGGGGTAAGGAGTGTGTGTGTGTGTGTGTGTGTGTTTGTGTGAAAGAGCAGAAGATGTTTAAAGTTTTTCAGAAGATGACATGCAGATCATGTGTTTCGTCATAGTACTGTAGTGTGGAAAGTTCTTCATTTAGACAGAAGCTGTTAATGACTTTGGTAGCAGTTATTTGTGTTGATTATCTCATGAATTGTTTTCATAATTCACTGCATAGTGTAAAGTGAAGTCACATGATTGTTTTTAGTCACTGCATAAAGAAGTGTCTTTCATTCTGTTTCAGAGTGGCATGCATTTTCACTGTAAGCTCTGAAAATGACACTTCTGCTCTGTATGCATAGGTTTTCACCCATTTCGTACTTCCGCTCTGTGTGTATGTGTTTTTCCCGTTTTGTACTTCCACTGTGTGTGTATGTGTTTTTCCCATTTTGTACTTCCACTGTGTGTGTATGTGTTTTTCCCGTTTTGTTCTTCCACTTTGTGTGTATGTGTTTTTCCCATTTTGTACTTCCACTCTGTGTGTATGTGTTTTTCCCGTTTTGCACTTCCACTCTGTGTGTTTGTGTTTTTCCACAGTTTTATTGTTCTGCTCTGTATGCATGTGTTCCCCCAGTTGTGTTATTTACAGCATGTTTGTTTCGCTGACAGGATCTAAACACTGCGATGTACATCATGATTTTGTGTTTGTCAGGAGTATATGGAGTATTGTTCTGTATACATGAAACTGTGCCTGTCCTTGGTTTTGTGTTAATGCATTGTATTTATCATTTTTATAGGATTACTCAAGAGATGGGTTGTGAGACTTCTGATCTAAGGGCAGAGTGTGGATTTTCTTTAGATGGTCCCTTGCGGTCATGTATGTTGTTAAAGCAACATAGTGTAGCCAGTTCACTTGATAGAAGCTGTGAATGGCTTTGAAAATAATTGTGTGTGTTGATTATGTCATGAATTGTTTTTTGTCATTCACTGCATTCAGTAATGTGATAGTCTTATGAATTGTTTCTGGCTGATGCATGTAAAAGTGACCTTGATTCTGTTGATAGTCTTATGAATTGTTTCTGGCTGATGCATGTAAAAGTGTCCTTGATTCTGTTCAGTCTTATGAATTGTTCTGGCTGATGCATGTAAAAGTGTCGTTGATTCTGTTGATAGTCTTTTGAATTGTTTCTGGCTGATGCATGTAAAAGTGTTGTTGATTCTGTTGCAGGTTGGCATGTGTTTTTATTGTTAGCTTTGACATAGACGTTTTCAGCCTGCTTGCATGTTTTTCCCCCTAGTTCTTTTGTTGTTGTTGAAAGATACTAATGTTACTAACAGTATTGAAACAGGGTGTACACAGAGATTTTCTGTTCATTCTGAGTTATACACTGTATGTTTTTGTACGAATGAAACTGTGTATGTTGAAGCTTTGTGTTTAATGTGTATTGTATTTATCATTATCATATAATTATTCAGAGGATGGCATGTCGGACTTCTGACCTAAAAATACAGTCTGGATTTTCTTACTGTAGGTGTGGTCCTAATAGAATTATTTGAAGATAGCTCTGCTTGATGTTAGTGTTTAAAACAAAATGATAATGTTTCTCTTTTTTTTTTTTTTTCAGTGAAGCTGTTGATCCACGTGTGGATGATTTTTAACGCAAAAGTAGACCTTTTCTGGGCAGGCACTTCTGAAAGCTGTTTTCAGTTTTACAAGAAGGTGGGGGAGGGGGGGTGTGTGTGTGTGCGTGCGTTTGTGTGTGTGTGTGTGTGCGTGTGTGTGTGTATGTGTGTGTGTGTGCGTGTGCGTGTGCGTGTGTGTGTGTGTGCAGAAAACTTTCAAACTTTGATAAAAGCTTTGGATGACATCATATGTATTGATTGTGTCATGAATTGTTCACATTCACTGCAGGCATTCTGTTTCAGGTTGGCATGCGTGTTTATAATGAGCACTGACACCAACACTATTTCTTAATATATGCATGCCTTTCCCCAACTTTATTATTCACAAAATGTTCGTTTTACATACTGCAATATTGAAATTGTTTGGTGTAAAGATATTTCATGAATAAACACTGAGCTGTACTCAAAGAATACTATGTACACTTTTTTGTGCATGCCCTAAGTGTTGTGTTTGAAGTGCTCTGTATTATCATTTATTATACAATTGGTCAAGGAATGGTTTGTTAGAGTTCTGACCCAAAGATACAGGTTAGACAAAAATACAGGTTGGAATATTCTTACTTTTTTTTTTTTTTAAGAACTCGGCTTGATGTTAGCTGTGTTAAGTGAAAGGTAATTTTTTTTTCTTTTTTTGTTTGTTTTACAGTGATGATGAGAATCTGCCCACAACTGATAATGCAGCACCAAACCTCATCCAAGCAACATTTTGTGAAAGCTGGATCCAGTTTAACGAAGAATGGGCATCTCTTCTTTTTACTGTCTTGTGTTTAGGGGTAAGGAGTGTGTGTGTGTGTGTGTGTGTGTGTGAAAGAGCAGAAGATGTTTAAAGTTTTTCAGAAGATGACATGCAGATCATGTGTTTTGTCATAGTACTGTAGTGTAGAAAGTTCTTCATTTAGACAGAAGCTGTTAATGACTTTGGTAGCAGGTATTTGTGTGATTATCTCATGAATTGTTTTCATAATTCGCTGCATAGTGTAAAGTGAAAGTCACATGAATTGTTTTTAGTCACTGCACAAAGAAGTGTCATTCATTCTGTTTCAGAGTGGCATGCATTTCATGTAGCTCTGAAAATGACACTTCTGTCTGTATGGGTGGGTTTTCACCCATTTTGTACTTCCACTCTGTGTGTATGTGTTTTTCCTGTTATTTGTACTTCAACTCTGTGTGTGTATGTGTTTTTCCTGTTATTTGTACTTCAACTCTGTGTGTGTATGTGTTTTTCCTGTATTTGTACTTCAACTCTGTGTGTGTATGTGTTTTTCCCATTTTGTACTTCCGCTCTGTATGCATGTGTTTCTCTACGTTTTGTTCATCTGCTCTGTATGCATGTGTTTTTCCACAGTTTTGTTCATCTGCTCTGTATGCATGTGTTTTTTTCACAGTTTTGTTCTTCTGCTCTGTATGCATGTGTTCCCCCAGTTGTGTTGTTTACAGCATGTTTGTTTCACTGACAGGATGGAAACACTGGGATGTACATCATGATTTTGTGTTTGTTAGGAGTATATGGAGTACTTGTTCTATATACATGAAACTGTGCCTGTCCTTGGTTTTGTGTTAATGCATTGCATTCAAAATTTTTTAGGATTACTCAAGAGATGGCTTGTGAGACTTCTGATCTAAGTGTAGAGTGTGGATTTTCTGTAGATGTGGTCCAGATGTATTTATTTTGAAAAGAACTCTGGTGTTAGCAATTCAAAACAACAGGGTAATCTTTTTGTTCTTCCACAGTGAAACTGCTGATCTGCCTGAGAAGGATGTTTAATGCAGCAGCAGACCTTGTCTGGGCAGCACCACCTGGAAAGCTGTATTTTACATCAGAGCATTTCTTCCTCCTACTATTTTGTGAGTAGGTGTGTCCTCTCTGTGTTTGCATGAGAGAGCAGAAAATGTTTAAAGCTTGATGGAAGCGTTGGATGATGCTAAGATCATGGGTGTTGTCATAGCACTGTAGTGTAGTCAGTTCTTCCTTTTAACAGCAGCTGTCGATGACATTCTGAACTCTATCTATAGATTCACATTTTAGGTGGAACTAGTCTTCCCCTGTGTATGTGCAATGTTTGTGGTTGCACAACAATTGCTTATGTTTATCAACTTGCTTTTGTAGCATGTTTATCCTTTCCTTTTTTGTTTTTAAGAATTTATGTCGTAGATCTTTGAGCTAGTCTCATAATCAGCATTTTTAATAGATGAATTCAATTTGAACATCTGAAGCTAGTTTTAGAAAGCAAAAACAGGTGAGGCAGCACATTGTGATCAGTGTATAATGCTGCCGCCCATCAGGGAGCTGTAGGTCAATGAAAGGTTAATCATTGTGTGTTGAGTATGTCATTGTCTTTCAGTTGCATCCAGTTGTATGATAGTTTTGTTTCTTTTTCCGCATACCCAGACTGATACTCCTGCGGACACTCCCTATACAGGCAGGCAAGGATAAATCCCATCTACCCAACAAAGGGAGTGGAGTTTTGTGTGTATGACCGTTTTTTATCCCACCATTAAGGCAGCCATACTCCAGCTTCAGGGAAGGTGCATGCTATGTGTAATGTGTCATCTATACCAACGGCCAAACTAGCTTTCTCTTCTGAAAGTTGGTGATGTGATTTTACGTGTGTGCAAGATGTTATGCGTGCGTTCACGCACATGGAACCTTGGTTTATAGTCTCATTTGAGGGACTGTATGGGAAATGGAGTCATAAATAATGTTAACTCCGAGGGAAAAAATCCCCCTGTACTGAAACGGTCGGCGGATATTCAAACCCGCAATACCAAGTATAGCCGCGCTCTACATCCGCAATACCAAGATTATTAGTCCGGCGCTCTACCATTCCAGCCCCTGTTTGATAGTTAAATGAATTGTTTTCAGTCATGGCATAGAGGAGTGCCATTCATTCTCTAACAGGCTGGCATGGAAATTTATAGTAAACACACCGACAGTTTCACTTTTTGTTTCCTCCAATTTTTCTTATTTACAAAATTTTACTAACAACAGTATTGAAATTATTTAGATTTTGAAGTATTTCAGGAACAGACAGTGGTATGCACATTACCATTTTATGTTTTAACGGAATGTATGTGATATATTCATCTGAAATTGTGCTTTGTCCTAGGTCTAATTGATGCACTCTGTACTCTGTGTATGTGATAGATCAAGGTATGGCTTTGACACTTTTGACCTAAAGATGCAGTGTGGATTTTCTTACTCTAAATGAGGCCAAATGTAATAATTTGCAAAGAGCTGTCAGCTATTTCAGACACTAGGGTAACCTTTTTCTTGTTCTTGGTGTGCAGTGATACTGCTGATGTGGATGCTGCAGCTGACCTCATCTGGGCAGTGTCCTGAAAGCTGGATCCAGTCTTACACACACATTCTGATTATGGAAATTCGTACAGTGTACTTGTCATTATCATTCTGTGGCTGATGGAAACTGAAACTCCTGTTTATTGTTGGCTGCATACATGACAGAAAGCAACTGATGTGTGTAGGCAATTGTAGTGAGAAAACATTCTTTGTTGAGTGATTGATCCAAAGACTCATTTGCTGATTTTATTGTCAAATTTTGTGATATTCTGTTCAAAATGGACAATAGCTCACAGCAGATGCACCATGAATGGAAAGTAAAAGATGAGCGCTCTTTTTGAGTCCATTTGTCCGCATGCTATGAAGTCATAATGATCATCACACTCAGATTTTTTTTATTTTTGTTTTTGCTTGCATGATTTATACATGCATCATCCTGATACAGAACCTCAGTACATGTTCAAAATATGTTCTTCTGAAAGTGATTGATTTTTCTTCTTTCCAAACATTAAAAAATCACGTCGACAGTGATCACAAATGTAGGTTGTAAAGTAAATTAGAAAAAAAGGTCAAACCCATATGCTGGCAGGGATTCTGGTGCTACCAGTGACAAGCGGAAGAAAGGAAAAGAGCGGTAGCTGCCATATGTAGGCATTGTGCTGATGTATATATCTATAGAGGTTTTTCATTCTGTAAGATTTCAAGCAAACTTCATATAACTTGAAAACATCAGGCGAGGTTTGCATTGTGCTGATGTAAATATCTGTAGAGGTTTTTCATTCTGTAAGATTTCAAGCAAACTTCATATAACTGGAGAACATCAGGCGGGGTTTGCATTGTGCTGATGTATAATATCTATAGAGGTTTTTTATTCTGTAAGATTTGACTCAAAATTCATATAACTGGAGAACATCAGGCGGGGTTTACATTGTGCTAATGTAAATATCTATAGAGGTTTTTCATTCTGTAAGATTTCAAGCAAACTTCATATAACTGGAAAACATCAGGCGGGGTTTGCATTGTGCTAATGTACATTCTATAGAGGTTTTTTATTCTGCAAGATTTGACGCAAACTTCATATAACTGGAGAACATCAGGCAGGATTAAAAAAAAAGGTGATTCCACAGTCATCATATATTTACTCTGCTTGCTGAAGCTCAGAAACAAATTTGCAAATAATTACAGAAACAGTTGTATCGCTGCATAAACAGTTTGTGTTGTAAGGTAAAAGCAAAAATAAGATCAAGAGCAAAATTATTAGGGTTTGTAATGTGCACGAGTGGGGTTAAACAACATCGTCGTCTGTAGCCTGTAACATTTTCTTTATTCATTGAGTCACTAGGTTTGACATTTTAGAATTGTTTGTGCTGATGACATTTTACTATCAAGAGCCAGTGGTTGGTATACAGACAACTGAATAATTTGTACTCCACAGAAAGCAAACTAGAATGAAATATTGTGAATAAGACAAATGTTGTCATGTTTCCCTGCAGCAAGCAGACTAAAATAAAGAAAATGAGTAAGACAACTATTGAATACGAATAAAACGAACACTGTCGTGTTTCCCTGCAGCAAGCAGATTAGAGTGAAATGTTAATATGAATAAAACGAATAATGTGTTTTATAAAGGGGGATATCTTGCATGCGTTGAAAATAAGGACAAAAAAAAATAGTTGTGGTTAATGCGTACAATCATCTTGGTATTTACTTCACAGCCACTGGGTTTTGATTTTGCTTGTCATTATACAGTCAGATGAGTGAAGAAGGCAGTTACTTTTTAACATTTTGTACATGTTGGATGGCAATTCCTTCAGTGTTTTTACAAAGTTACTTGATTCACAGGAGCAGCCTATTTTACAATATGGAGCAGAAATAAGGGCTTTTGAGAAAAAATTCCATAATTGAAACAGTTCACTTGTATGCTAGAAGTACTGTTTGAATGAGAACACCCAGTGATCTGGTTTATAGTGAACTTGTTATGAAATTCTTATTTGAAATGTGCAAAATGCTAGCTCAAATTAACAAGAATGGAGGACTGCAGGATACCCTGGTAAAGGTTAAGGGTGAGAGGACATGGGCTTTCAATGTGCAACAGTGGATTTGTTTGGGATAACCAAAGTCTTGAAAATGTATAAGCATTTCTGAATTGTTTTAAACAGAGGATTGTTAACTGCAGATGGCAGGACTGGCATGGAGACCTGTTTACCCTTTCCATAACAATTCAGTATTCATGGCACAGGTTTATAGTAGATTCCAGGGAAAAATCATTGAATATAACATTTTTTCCTGTGTACAAAATGATGCACCTATAATTCCCAGAAGAAAACAGTTCTTATCTGTAAGCTTTAGCATTCAAGCACCTTTACATCTTTTTTTTCTTCTTTTCTTTTTTTTAATCATTCATTTTTATACAGTCAGGTACATTTAAATTGTTCATATATTTGTTTTCAAAATGTTTCAAGTCCCTCCGTGATGAGCAGACTGTAAGACTGTAATCAGCGAAAATAGCTCCTATGTATCCGAGACCTCAACTCAGCATGGGTAAAAATCACCAATTCTGAAAACACTGTACACATAAACATGTTATCTGTCCCAGTAGTCACTCTGAGATTATTGGAAAATTGATTTGCACAGCTGTGTGTAGTGAGAAATAGGTCTGTCTGTCTGTCTGTCTCTCTCTCTGTCTCTCTCTTCCCCGT
>JAMYXO010006994.1:5000-12746 GCA_033310375.1 Conus canariensis | reverse complement strand
TCTTTTTTTTTTGGGTTCTTGGTTAATTTTTTTGAAAATTTTTTTGGGTTTAAATTTTGGGTTTGCCGGAAAAAAATCTAAAACTGTTTTTTTAAAAAATTTGTTTTCATTTTTTTTAAAAATTTTGGTTTTTTGTTTTTAATTTTTGGTTTTAAATTTTTGGGGGGGTTTTTTTGCCTTTCGATGTTTTTTATGCCCTTGGGGTTTTGTTATGGGGAGGTTTTGGGTTTATGTTTTTTTTATTTTTTTTTCTTTGTTTTTGGGTTTTTGTTTGGTTTTGGGGTTTTAGGGTTTAAAAAAAATTTTTTTGGGTTTTGTTTGGGGTTGTGTTGGGGTTTGGGGGGTTTTGGTGGTGTTTGTTTTTTTGTGTGTTGTTTTTTGTTAATTTTTGTTTTTTTGTTGTGGTGGGGGGTTTTGTTGTTGTTTTGTTGTGTTTGTTTTTGGGGTTTTTTGGGGGAGGCCCCCCCCCCCCCCCCCCCCCCCCCCCCCCAATTAAAAAAAAAACCCCCCCCCCCCCCCCCCCCCCCCCCCCCCCCCCCCCATTTTTGGGTTTGGGGATTTTAGTGACCCCGGGTGTTTGATTTTTTGTTTTTTTGGATTCTTTATTTCGTTTGGTTAAATTTTTAAAAGGGGGGGGGAAAAAATTACATTTTCAGAGTTTTTTCATTTTTGTTTCTTCTCTTAAATGGGCCCTTTTTGGGAAAAAAAATTTTGGTTGGTTGGTTTCTTTTTTTTTCTTTTTTTTTTTTCCCCCCTTTTTTTCCCTTTTTTTCCTTTTTGGGGGGGTGTGTGGGGGGGAAGGCCTAATTGATTTTTTTGGGGCCCCCCAAATTTTTTTGGGCCCCCAAAGTTTTGGGACCATTTTCCCCCAAAAATTATTCTTAAAAATGGGTGCACCATTCTTTTTTCCCTCACCTCGTAAATTTGGTATTTTAAAACAAAAAAATTTGGCAAAATGAAATACAAAACATAAAAAAATCAATCTTCCAAACCCCCGGGTTTTAAAATAAAAATGGCTTCTTACCGGGCCCAGGTTTTCACACGCACAACCACGTTTTTTCAACCACACCACAGTTCTTAAAAAAAAAAATCTCTTCAAGTTTTTTCGCACTGCTTGATGGGCCCCCTTGGTTGACTGGCCCGGGCTTCAGGCGGGTTTTTCGGGGGCGTTCTGGGTCTCGACGTAAAATCTTCTTCTTCGTCTCTTTCACCCACCTCTGGGTTCAATTTCAGTTTGTCTGTCTCCACCCACCTCTGGGCTCCAAACTTAGTTTTCTTCTCTTCCGGCTTGTCTTTAACCCTAAGACTTGCTGTCTCTTCTGTCTCCCAGACCACGTTTCTCTCGACCCTGTGTCCTGCCCACCTTCTCTCCTCTCTCTCTCCTCTGTTCTTCTCTCTCTCCCTCATGGTGTTCTTCTCCTCTCCCCCCTCACGTTGTTCTTCCTCACTTTATATAGGGATGGACACAAAAGATTTCCCTTCGGGCCATGCCTTTGTCCATGCTGCTTCTCAAACCCCCTGTTCACAAGTACCCTGAATTCTCCATTCGCTACATTCTTCCACACATCAGCATTTACACACATCCCTACCTAATTGATTAGCAAACAACCACTTGGCACCAGATGGACATCGAAAATTTCCCGCCGACTTCGGGGGTCACTTAACACAGTAATTATCTTAAAGAGGGCTACGACAACACCGTCCACGCGCATTCATCCAGCCTGACAATAGAACCAACACAGTGCCCCACGGCAATACCATCTGAACGAGCCAAAGACTCCTGCTCTCTGACGACTGTTTACAAAGCGACCTCAGCTGACTGAGTATGTAGCGCCCACTTGATACACCGAGGTCCTAGTGGTTACATCCCTCGCCCCTTTCGCTATCGGGAAGGTCCGAAACTCGGAAGAGTCCTTACTACCTTAGGTGCCATTTGTCACCTGACCACTTTGTCCTCCCTGACACAGTTCGACCGTGTGCGATGGGTAAGGCACACTGGTTAATGGGTATAATACCTATTTCGGTACTACGTACAACGTCCCTTTGCCTCTAAGTGTTTAATGCCTTTTGTGAGAGGTTCTACTCACTTGACACACTCTCTCTCTCTTGTTTTGCCCAGTTCTATACACAAATCTGGTGTGTTTTTAGAGAACTTCGAAGCAGACTATTGATTCATCTGCGTTGAGTGATGGCCGGTGTGTCTATTCGATAGACAACGTGAGGTGTTGACCTGTGCAAAGCGTCAGCCGATCTGTAAAATGTGTCATCAATTCGATAGCGAATTTAACGTGCTGACCTGTGTACAATGTCAGCAGATAATGTAAAATGTGTCCTCTATTCGATAGACAACGTGAAGTGCTGACCTGTGCATGTCAGAAGTGTAGACATCCTGTCAAACCTTGTAGTTTTCTTTTTCATAAGGAATGTTGTGTCAGACTGTCCGCTTTTCTGGAACACCACGTTTGTGGTGGTGGTGGACAGGGCTGCACATTTAACGAACACGTTTATAGCGGTGGTGGACAGGGGTACAGTACACATTTAACGAACACGTTTATAGCGGTGGTGGACAGGGCTACACATATAACGAACACGTTTATAGTGGTGGTGGACAGGGCTACACATTTAACGAACACGTTTATAGCGGTGGTGGACAGGGCTACACATTTAACGAACACGTTTATAGCGGTGGTGGACAGGGCTACACATTTAACGAACACGTTTATAGCGGTGGTGGACAGGGGTACAGTACACATTTAACGAACACCAAGAAAGGAGATGGAGGAAGGAGAGCTCCATGCCTTATCAATCACAAATTTCCTTTTTTTATTTTTATTTTTTTACCCGCATACGCAGACTGATATTCCTGCGGACACTCCCTGTATAGGCAGGCAAGGATTAATCCCATCTGTCCGACATAGGGTGTGGAGTTTTGTGTGTGTGACTGCTTTTTTTTTTATCCTGCCATTAAGGCAGCCATACTCCAACTTCGGGGAAGGTGCATGCTATATGTAACGTGTCATCCATACCAACGGCCAAACTGACCTTCTCTTCCGAAACTTGGTGATGGGATTTTACGTGTGTGCAAGATGTTATGCGTGCGTTCACACATGGAACCTCGGTTTATAGTCTCATTCGAAGGACTGTATTGGAAATGGAGTCAGAACCAATGCTAACTCCGAGGAAAAAATCCCCCTGTACCGAAACGGCCCGGTGGAGATTCGAACCCGCAGCCCCAGGATCACCAAGATTACGAGTCCAGAGCTCTACCACTAGGCTATTCCGGGCCCCTAATCGCAAATGAATGTTGATAATGCTGTCATCCTGGGTTGTTTTTTCTTCACCCTCCATACCCTAAAGCAGCCAACAAATTGCTTTCATGTTCAAGTACACTTTTCAAGATCTCACTCAAGTCTCTGCGACCTTATTTTCTATGGCCATATCCCTAATTGTCCATTCAATCAGTCTATAGTTGTAGTGTGAAGAAATATACATCGACAACGAGATTGATCCTGTGACGAATTTGATCAATGTCACTTTAAATAATGCTCTAAAACTAAGTAATGCTCCCATGAGAGAAAGCACTGAATATTCGAAAAATTCTATATCATTTGAAAACAATGGAATGTCAGGTAAATGGTTTGTTTAACAAGGTAATCATGACAACAGAACCTCAAAAAGATTATTGCACATATTTTGTCGCTAAATAAAATCTAAAAAAAGTAAATATGGAAAAGAAAAATAAATATATCATTGCCAGACGTACATATAAGAATGTGTAGAAACAGAAGGAAAAACAAGTCAATGACTCTTAGACAAACTTGTCATGACAGTAGAAACAGAAGGAAAAACAAGTCAATGACTCTTAGACAAACTTGTCATGACAGTAGAAACAGAAGGAAAAACAAGTCAATGACTCTTAGACAAACTTGTCATGACAGTAGAAACAGAAGGAAAAACAAGTCAATGACTCTTAGACAAACTTGTCATGACAGTAGAAACAGAAGGAAAAACAAGTCAATGACTCTTAGACAAACTTGTCATGACAGTAGAAACAGAAGGAAAAACAAGTCAATGTCTTAGACAAAAACAAGTCAATGTCTTAGACAAACTTGTCATGACAGTAAAACAAACAAACAAACAAAACCAAAAAATGGTCGGACTTAGTTCATGACGCATATTTCAAAAGAAAACATTTTAGAAATAACATCTGTATTGCTGCATGCTTTGAACATTTTAACGCCTTGCAAAGCAAGAAATGAGAATGTAATTGAAGATGAAACAGAAGGCTCTATGAATCATCTGATCTCTTAGGAGGATATACTGCTTGCTTTCAGAAAACTAAAATACCATAACACAGCCAGTCCCAACTGTATTACTGTCGAGTTATCGAGGAATTCGAACATTTTGTACATTTTTGTCTGAAATCATTTTGTAAAATATTTGAATGATGGTGTATTCCCCGACAACTGGTCCGAATATTCCCCGACAACTGGTCCGAATCTGCTAATCAGCCCATTTTTACCAAGAGTGAAAATTACTCAACCTAATAGAGGAATTTCTATAAATGCCGTAAGCAGCAAATTATTTTTAAAAAGCGATGAATAGCAGATCACAAGAATCTGGCGGCAGAAAATATTATTAGAGGTGATTATCAGGTTGGATTTAGGAAAGGATATTCAGCAGTTAACCACATTTTTTTTTTTTTTTTAATTGCTAGCCCCATACAAACACATTTTTTTTTCTAATAATCGAACATTCTACGTTGCGTCTACTGGTTTTCAATCAAAATCGTCACTGGCTGATTCTTTTGAAAGAAAATGCCATGACTGGTAAATTATACAAATGCATGAATAGTGTGTATAATGATGTTAATACTGGAGTATGATGTGGTTCATAACTGATCACATTGCCTGCACATCAGGATTGAGGCAAGGAGACTAATGCAGCCCTGCTCTCTTTTCTCTGTTCATAAACGAATTAGCGGTAGAAGTTATCAGTAACGGAAGACACTGCACCTGGTTTTCAATAGATGTATTTTAAGTGTTTATTACAGTGTTGGTTGATGATGTCATTTTGATGAGAGAAACAGTCATAGGTCTACAGATACAACTGAATTCCAGGAGCGTGCAGCTGCATTTCTTCAGCTTTAGGTAAATGTGAATTAAAATTATACTATGGTATTGTTTTTAACGAAAGTAGTCATTTAAGTCGAGGTGAAAAATGTTTATGTAATGGTCTTAAGATGTCTGTAGCTTAGGCATTATATTTAGGAACAATGTTTTCTAAGCGCATGAGCTTTACTGCTGCTTGCACGTCGAGGTATGGGTGTTTATTTATTGTTTGAAAAGACTGTGTATGTTAACTAACATTTGTTTTCGATTTATTCATAAAATTATCTCATTCCTTAATACAGTCAGTTGTGCAACACTGCGCTGATAATGCTGTTAGATAATGCTGTTTTTTTTACACACACACACACACACACACACACACACACACACACACACACACACAACACACACACACATACGCTTGCACACACACACACACACACACACACACACACACACACACACACACACACACACACACACTTATAGAATGACAGATAGATAGACAGACAGATTATTTTCTACTGTTAGCTGCGTTTGCAAGTTTAGGTTGATGCAAATCGAGGATAACAAGATTCCACACAAAGCTTCTGGCATGTGTCATGACCTGGATGCAAGAGGTAAGAAGAGCTGGGTAGTCAATGTTCGCTTGTGTTTGTTTGAACATGGGACTGGCGTTGTTTGAGTGAGTCAAGGTGCTGAACGTGTGGATGGTTTTTCTACCTGTTTTTCCGACAAAGGGTCCGACAACTCCTATCGAATTATGCTCAAACCAGTGATGGATCCAGCTTTTAGTAAACTTGCTGTAGTGATTCCATTTTGAAACCTTACTGACATTTAGATACAGATAGGCATCTGAAATATATGACGAACAGATTAAACAAATCTTAAATAAATGTTAGCGAACCGCCCAGAGAGACGTGGACAAACGAGTTACAAGACAAAACACGTCGCGTTTCGACCTCTTAGGTCTTCTTCAGGCAAGATACAAACAAATAGAACAACGAAAATTCACTTAGATTTGATCGCTTCAGAGTTCAGCGCAAGGAAGGCGTTGAATTATAAGAGGTCGAAACGCGTCGTGTTTTGTCTTGTGACTCGTTTGTCCACGTTTCTCTGGGCGGTTCGCTAACACTTATTTAAGATTTGTTTAGATTTCCGCCTGCAGTCGTCTCACTTTGCAACTAGAACAGATTAAGATCAGTGATTTTCGACCAAGCACCACGTCGATATAGAAACAAAATATTTACGAGGAATGATTAAGTTTATCCTGTATGTACCAACAGACAAGAGAATGAGGTGCAATTTGTTATTTGTTGTCCAGCACTTATATATATATATATATATATATATATATATATATATATATATATATATATATGCGAAATGTTAGTTAAGTCTTAATATCATAGACACCTCACACCGAGCATCATAGATGTATCGATACTATATCTTTGTTTTTGCGTAATAAAGGATTTCAAATGAGAGATGCTGCCACTTCCTGAAATGTCCATGAACGTACTTTATAATATGGACTTTTTTTTTAAAGTATTTGTGATAGACAAGGTCAAGGAGACACTCCCAAGGAAGGATGTTCCAGCCTGCCCGTGAACTCTATGCTTGGAAGACCCTTTCTTGCGGATGTCTCCTTGGTTGTACTGTGTGCTCTGTGCTGTCATGTCTGCTGTTTGTTCTGTGTGCTCTGTGCTGTCATGTCTGCTGTTTGTTCTGTGTGCTCTGTGCTGTCATGTCTGCTGTTTGTTGTGTGTGCTCTGTGCTGTCATTTCTGCTGTTTGTTGTGTGTGCTCTGTGCTGTCATTTCTGCTGTTTGTTGTGTGTGCTCTGTGCTGTCATGTCTGTTGTTTGTTGTGTGTGCTCTGTGCTGTCATTTCTGCTGTTTGTTGTGTGTGCTCTGTGCTGTCATTTCTGCTGTTTGTTGTGTGTGCTCTGTGCTGTCATTTCTGCTGTTTGTTCTGTGTGCTCTGTGCTGTCATTTCTGCTGTTTGTTCTGTGTGCTCTGTGCTGTCATTTCTGTTGTTTGTTCTGTGTGCTCTGTGCTGTCATGTCTGCTGTTTGTTCTGTGTGCTCTGTGCTGTCATGTCTGCTGTTTGTTCTGTGTGCTCTGTGCTGTCATGTCTGCTGTTTGTTCTGTGTGCTCTGTGCTGTCATTTCTGCTGTTTGTTCTGTGTGCTCTGTGCTGTCATTTCTGCTGTTTGTTCTGTGTGCTCTGTGCTGTCATGTCTGTTGTTTGTTCTGTGTGCTCTGTGCTGTCATTTCTGCTAGGCGATTTGGTGTTATAAGCAGCATTCGTTTGGAGTTATGGGCCTGTAATTCTTTCATCATCGGAGCAAGAGTTACCCAATTTGTTTGTTATCAAGACGAGATTCATTTTGAATTACACAGTCCTGTATTGAGTGATTAAAAACAATCAAAATATATATTTAGGTTGTTCTCTAAATTTCCCAATTCATTTTTGATAGAGTTTCTCTCTGGCATGCAAGCATTAAAGACCACAGAAATGTTTGGCTTTATTCGCTCAGTGTGTTCTACATGAGCCGTACACTGCTGTCTCTTAGCAAGTCGTGTTGTCATACCAATGTTGTTGCAAATGTTTAAATAATCATGATACGATTAT
>JAMYXO010006993.1:0-12748 GCA_033310375.1 Conus canariensis | reverse complement strand
TTCAAGCGATCACGATGCATTTGGGACAAAGCCTGCATTTCTTGTGATAATTAATATGATCGATCGTGACTGAATGAGGCCTTAAATATGTTTGTGAATAAAAAATTTACGCCGCGTTGAGAAAAAAAATCTTTCTGAACAAGAAACAAGAAAAAATGATTGGTTGACACAATGTAAGCTGAGTAAATTCAAAGCGAAAAAGAGGCAAAAAACATTTCGCAGACATTGGATAATACTGATCGACATTACTCCCGAGCAGGGAGAGTATAAGAATCCCCTTAAAACTAAAAGAAAAACAACAAAATTACAAATTATTAGATCTTTTAGTCGCATCAGTAAATGATCAAAACTTATTCTGGGAAAAATGGCAAAAAATTTTTCTTCGAAAAAGGAAACAACCACTTAAAAAATTTAACAATCGATGATTGGTTGGTACAATCTTTTTTAACAGTTGTCGAAACAATTTCCCAAATGAAAAACCCTTGTTAAGAACGCGGCAAAAGATAATTCAGTTCTGAGATAACGACCATGATGCAAAAAACCTCCCAAATTAGAACAAGTGTTGTGGCATAAGGGAGTCAAAGTTGGTAAAATGCTGGGTCCGATGGAAATATTTCGTTAAAATATGTGGGTGATTAGTTGTTGACTTCTTTTTTAAACTTTGTAAACTTTGTTTTATAAGGGGTTTTCCCAGATAATGGAAAAGAAAACATTGTGCTTTATTTTTTAAAAAGGCGAACAGACGATCCACATTACTACGAGGGGTATGCATGCGATATGCTAAAGTATATAGTTCTTTATAAAAAATACGATCCAAAAAATGGGGGAGAACTGCCGAATTGCAGGGGAAAATTTCAAGCGGGGTTTAAAAGAGGCTATTTTTCCATCAATCAAAAAGTACACATTTAATACAAAAAACGTTTTGCTTCAAAAGCAAAAATTTTCGTTGCCCTTTTCATCGAATTTTAGAAAGCTTTTGCACCCCTAGAAAAGAAATTATTGTGGCCATTCTTGTGAAAAAAAAAAAAGGTATCAAAGGGAAACTTTTCCGATGTATTCTAGCTGTATAATAAGTCGGGCTAGAATTCGGGTTTGGGGCAAATTAAAAACTATATAAAAATGTACATGAGGGGTAAAAAAAAGGTGATGTTTCTAGTCCCGTGTTGTTTTCATTATTTTATAAAAGACTAGCGATAGAAGTGATAGAAGTGGGGACATTGTGAACATTACATGTTTTTGTTTAAATTATTTATATTGCTGTTGGAATAACGTTGCCCTTTTGTCTGAAACGAAATTGGACTACAGACACAATTTAAAAGCTCTAGGGCAGATCAGCACTTATCTAAATGTGAAAATGAGTAAAAGTAAAAATTTGCATTTAGGAAAGGTGGTATTAGCAGCTAGAAAACATTGGGCTTATGTGGAATCCATGCCCATCGTTAATGTTTAAAATTTTTTAGGCATTTTTTCTTCAAAAAGGTTGAGTTTTGATGTGTCAGTCAAAATCTTGTCAGCGGGGCAAAACATGTTTTTTATGTACCTTAGCAAATTTGTAAGCTGAATTTGTAATTTCTCTTGTCGTATTTTAAAGGAGTCCCCCACCCATAAATAGCAGTTTTGGGTTTTTTCAAAAGTATGATCGAGCGTGTTTTTGTTACTTTTTTATTTTCTTCTGAACTCCTTCTATCCGTGTTTGGGTCGTGCAAGTAGCCAAATCGTGTCCGCCACGGAGATTGCCGAGCACGTACGGAAAGAGACGAGAGTTCCGCAAAATGACGTATAAATGCCAAGACACCGTGAATGAAAGAATGTCCCAAAAAAATTTCGCTATGAGGGCGTAAAAAATCAACTATTTTCCGGCGATAAAGGGAGAGCTCCCCGCACGAGTCAAGTTCCAAAGAAGAGGACATCAAACGTGAAAATTTTTCTGAAGTGTAGGAGTTCAGCCGTACCCTTGAACCAACGTCCTTGTACAGTAACCCCCTCGCCCAGACGCTTGTGTTTTTCCAGCAGTTTGACATTATTTTTTCAGGGTTCACCAATTATGTACATGTACACCATACGCACGACACAGATAGTAAAAATATACCAAAGCACATACATGCACTGTTCAACCCAACACCACCCCCACACACCCCACACGCCGCACACACACTTACCAAGTATGTAAATAAATTTTTAAAAAAATTTTGTGATAAAACCACTTTTTCCTTCGTTGTTTAGCTATCAGATAACCCTTTTTTCCTTTGAAAGGGTTTGTACTATGCATCTTCACACTTTCTCTTCCCTGCTGTAGAAATTTTTTTCAATTGCTGTTCACTTTCACCCCCCCCCCCCCCCCCCCCCCCCCCCCCCCCCCCCCCCCCCCCCCCCCCCCCCCCTGGACGTGCCGTCTCGACTAAATGCAGATCTAACTCATTTTCCTTACCCCCGGGCAGGTTATACCCATCAGACTACCACACCTGATATATCTTAAAATGCAAAAAGTCACCATCTTGTGTTCAAAAAACTGATAAATAATTCACAACTAAAGCATATGGTTTGGTTGGGCGGAAACTTGAACTTGCGGGGTGCTGAGTTCAGCAATGCCCTAAAAAAATAAAAAAAAAACTTTATTCACGGGAGTCCAACAAGCTGTTTATTTGGGACATGGCACTTTTTTTGTTAATAAGAATCTTTTAATTTTCAGTTTTTTTGGGAAAGGAAAACGCGGGGAAAAAAATCAATCCCCAACATGCAACATTTTCAGTGGGCACAGGGCAGTGTGATTTTTTATGTGCCCACATGCCCGTAAAATGTATTTTCAGTTTGATCCCAAACACTCAAAACAAAAACCAAAAAAACTTTACAACCAACCATCACTGGAGAATGAAAGAAAACACAAAAAGTAACCCCCCTTTTCCCAAACCTTACCTTTTTTTAGTCTCGATTTGGTCTCTTGCTCATGACACAAGGGTGTCACTGTTGGGGTTTGGGGGCTTGCACTTGCAGCTGGCAAATGAACAGAGAGTGCTTTTACATTTTTCGTTATAATTTAGTTGGACAGCATCCTCTTTCAGCTGTCTTCGGACCCAAATTTCCCAGCTTCCCCCTTTTTACCTTTCGGCGTTTTGTCTTGGAAACGTGCCTTCGAAGTGACGACCGAAAAGCCATGTAACTGCCCCAAAAACAAAATCTTTCCTTTTGTGGTGAAAAAATTTACCCACAATCGCCTTAACTGGCTGGAGGCCCCTTTTAAAAAAGCAGAACGCTTACTTTTTGCTTTTTTCCTGTGAAATTCCGAACTAGACACAGCACCATTCGCCCCACTCACTTAAAGCCGAACACGAAGAGCGATTTGGGCTTTTCTACGTCATAAACGGGAAACCCCCCCCTTTTATGAAATCGGGCTCTCGTTCTGTTTCGTTTTCCCGTTTTCCCCCAGCCCGCAGGAAATGCGCCCACGCAAGACGAAGCACGGCGGCTGATTCGGGGTGGGTTTCGCAATACGACCACATACCCAACCGTTATTTGGTAAAAATAGATTTGAAAAAATGGGGGGAAACCCCCCCCTTTAAAACCTTTGACGCTCAAATAAAACCCAAATTGCTCAGTTGGTGCTGAATTGTCGGGACTTAGTAGTGCAGTCCCCGCTGGAAAAGTAATTATTTGCTTTTTACAAGTTTTTAGAGTTTCAAAAGCCAACACAAATGTTTGATTTATAAAAGACAAACGATACCCGTTTACATAGATTCTGCGTAAGGTTATACAAATTGGTAAAATTGACAAAATGGTGAGCAAGATTCCCACGAAAAGCATATAAAACACTTTTCGATTTGTTCTCGGACAAGACAAACTGGGCATCAGATATTCGTTGTAAATTGTTAGTTTTTTTTTTGGGTAATAGGGTAAACCCAAGCTTTTGAGAGATTTAATAAGTTTATCGCAGACTTTAAAGAAATTTGGGTACTCTGCAAAGGCAAGAATGGGATTTTCATGCTAAGAACTTGGGGTTCAGTTTTTATTGAACGTTTTGCCAATAGCTGTTGATAAAACGTTTTAAATTTTAAACCCCTCAAAGGATCGTAAAATTATAACAAGAAGTTTAGACTTGGCATTTGGGGATATTGCTGTACTCAATTCGATACAAGCACGCACTCCATCTTTTTTAAATTTGTCCGCTATTAAGAAAAGGGAAAAAGAAGACGAGTGCTTTTGTCTTGTGTTGCCCTGCACTAATGATTTAAGAGTGCGATATATACATTGAAAGTCTACAGATTTCGGTTTTTTTGCTGTTTTTTTTTTTTTGCATCAAATAATGAAGAACAGTTGAAACCTATCCATTTTCTTTTTTGCGTCTAAGTTACGATCTGTTTTGTTAACTTAATGCATTTTTTTGAACATTGGAAATTTTTAATTTGGAATGATTGTTCACTGCACCCTTTTTTTGGGGGCAAAAAGGGCCCCATTTAAAAAAAATAAGAAACCCTATCCCTCTCCTCTCTCTCCTGTCTCTCTCACTCTTTCACACACACACACACCACCACCACACACACACCCAACACACACCCCACACACATTTTCTCTCCTCCACCTATACAACTGATGTATGCAAGCTAACGAAATTAACACATGAGACACTGTACAAACCATTGATCAGTGTGGTGTGTGTGTGTGGGGTGTGTGTGGGGTGTGTGTGTGTGTGGTGGGTGCGCGTGGCGGCGCGCGCGCGGTTTCGCGCACGCGCATGCGTGTGGTGTGTGTGGGGTGTGTGTGTGGGGGTGGGGGGAGCGCAAGTACTCTGCGCGAAGGCTTGAAAAACTTCGATTTTTCGTGCTTTCAGCCCCAAACATGGTCCGGTGTTTACGGCTCGTTATAAACAACATGATGATGAGCTTGAGTCCGGGGCAACCGTTTTCTCTCCTCTTTTCTCTGTCACAAATGACGTAAAGCATTCAAATGAACGTGCATTCCCGACTTGGGTTTATGGGTAGCCCCCAATGATGCAGTCACTTGCGCGCGCGCGCGTACTTAACACGTAGCATGCACGGACGGGCGCGCACTCACACCATACACAAACACCACACACACGTGCGCGCGTGCACGGCTAGAATAATACGTTAAGGTACTAAAAATGTGAATAAAGGCGGTATTTCGCAGGGGGTCAATGCAAACGACCCCCCATTAGAAAGTTGAAGACAAAATCGCTAAATAAGTGGTGGGGTTTTAATGAGACACGTTTTTTTTAACGGTGGTTAGATAGGGCCTACAATCTGAAGGCAAACATTGACGAACAGCTATCCTATATCAGACCCAAACCCGGGGAAAAATACACTGCAAGCAATGCCCGGGTAACCCTTGGAATGACAAATGCGCGTCGCACGCATCCGCACGCACCTATGCCCCACACAAACATTCGCACACCTTTTCACGTATAATGTTTTCACACACACACACACACACAACATTGTGTGGTTGAGTGTGTGTGTGTGGTGTGTTGTTTGGTGTGTGTGTGGGGTTGTGTTCGTGGTGTGTGCGTGGGTGCGTGCGTGTGGTGTGTGTGTGGGCGTACCCGGTATGTGGGGGGTGGGAATGGTGTGTGTGTGTGGTGTGTGTGTTGGGGTGGTGCTGGTATTGTGGTGTGGGGGTGTGTGTGTGTGTGTGGGGTGTGGTGGGGGGGGGTGTTGTGTGTTGTGATTTTGGGGCTTGTTGTGGTGGTGGGTGTTGTTGTTGTCTTCAATTAACGTAATCCACATGGATTTAACGGGGGGGAGGGGAGGGTGGGAGGGAGGGGATCGGGAGGAGGAGAGGGGGGGGGGGCCCCTTTTTTGGGGTGTGTAGGCCTATTATTTATGCTCTGGGGTAAGGAGGGGAAAAAAAAAAAAATCAAAAAAAGAGCATTAAAAAAATCACAATCAAAATAGTCTATAAAAAATGTCCTACAGGACCCAGAAGTAAACATTTCGAATATTAAAAAAACTAGTACATTTTTGAAAACGCCCTTCAATACAAATTTCAGAAATCCTGGTAAGATAGGTCTTAAACCCTACTTTTTAAAAAAAGATGTGTTTGCTAAATTTGTTCACCACATAAACACTAACATTTTGCTGTATTTTGGTGAAAAACGCATTAAGTTTTTATCCTGTAATAGCGAATTAATCGTCTGGTTTGATTGCGCCAGTATGATTCAAATATAATTGTTATCCAAACCACGGAAAGACCAATATACATTTCTTGGCGAGTCTATCTTTTTTTTGGGTATAGCCTTTAACTCACTCCATACTGCTTTTTCCCAGCAAGTGATAACCCCTCCTGAATGGAAAAAAGGGAACTTAATTTCTGGATTCTGTGCCTTCCCTTTTGGCCCTTTTTTGCTCTTGTCAGCCCACTCTTGAAAAAAAAATCCAAGATGGGGAAGGCCCCCAGCGAAGGAAAGGGGTTGGCCCCTTTTAAAGTTAAGAAGAATTGTTTGATGTTTTCCCTAATATAATTTTGGTCTTTTTTCTTTTTAATTGATGATCTTAAAGCATGAGTACCGTTTTGAAATCTACACAAAAATAAGATTTAAAAAAAACTGAAATGGAAAATCAACTATGTAATTGAGACCCATAAAAAAGCAATAAGTTCCCCAGTAAAGATGGATCGTTTTTTGCCAAGTAGTATGACTTTTCCTTTTTTAACCGCTGGTTTTTATTAAAAAAGCTAAACCGCCGGTGACTTTGGGAGGGAACCCAGTGTAATTTTTAAATGTTTGGATAAGTGTTCTGTAAATGTAATTGGACTTCAGTTTTTCATTGTTTGGGTTCTCATTTTTTCTTATGCAATAAATTAATATCAAACTGCGCTTATTCATCTCCAAGCAGGAAAAAAGGGGGGGCGCTTGATTTGTGTCAATATTACTTGGATTTATATCAGACCCCTTTGGTAGAACTGTACGTAAGTGGGAATTTGGGTTTTTGTTGGTTTTTTGTTTTGTTTTTTTGTTGTTTTGTTTTTGTTTTGTTGTTTTGTTGTTGTTTGTGTGGGTTTTGTGTGTGGGGTGTGGTGTGTGTTGTGTGTGTTGTGTTTGTGTGTGCAGGCGCGCGCGCGTGTTGTTGTTGTCCCATTGGGGAGCCCTATGTGTTTGTGCGTTGTTTTGAGAGAGAGAGAGAGAGAGAGAGAGAGAGAGAGAAGAGAGAGAGAAGAGAGGGGAGAGAGAGGGTGGGTGGGGTGGTGCGTGCGTGAACGCGCCTTGCACGCTTGGTGGCGTATGTCCCCTTTTATAAATTTTTGTAGCCCCCAGCAGTCAAAATTACAAATTGACAATGTCGGTTAAAATGGCTCAGACACTTTTCGTGAATGAAAATTTGGAACTGTCATTTTATTGTCATCGTGCAAGTGCCAAAAATGAACGTATCCCATTATGTGGGTTAAATCTTCACTGAAAATTAAAAACGAAAAAATTTCTCTCGTTTTATTTTTTTGTTTGTTTTTTTGCTTTTTTTTTCCCCCCCTTTTTGTCATTCTACATCAACGCATTTAAAATTTCCACTTAAGTTTACAAAAGAAATCACTATCGCGCCACGTTCATGGATCAGGAAAAGGAATAAAGCTTTAATCCCCACGTATTGCAGTTCGCTGAAACTTTTTAAAATTTACCCGAAATATGAGTTTCTTAACAATTTATTCTAGCATGAACTGTCAGACAGGAAAACGGGGTTTAGTGATATTAAATATAACTAAATTTTTTCATCGTATTAGGCATGGTACATTTTTTTCCTAAAAACAGATGAACCGTTGCGACACCCTTGCAATAGAAAAAACCCTGTTCAAACTTTGGTTTTAACAAAAGTGTTCTAGTTACATTGAATAATAAATTTTCCAAGGGGAATTTCCGAGCACCATTCCGCAACTTAAGAGCAGCTTGGGGTTGCAATGACGGGAAGAAAAAATTCAATTATAAACAAAGCTTGCTCTTATGTCTTAGATTGAAGAAATAGGGGGAGATATCATTTATACTGCATGGTAGAAATTCTGCTAACGTAGTGCTTATATATAATAAATTTTTTATTATTTATTATATATTATATATAATATAAATGAAAAAAAATGAGGGAAACAACAAAACTGCTGTTTTCCAAAAAATTTCGGCCTTTGCCTTCTTCAGCAGGAGTTTTTCGTTTGTAAACAAAACCAAAACATTAGTTTTTCAATTAGTTTTTTCGTCATTATGGCTTGTGTTCCTTTTCACATCAAAACATAATAAAAATAAAAAGACAACAAAACAAAAAAATGAGATGATGAGATAATAATAATAAATTAAAAACAACAACAACAAAAATAATAATAATAGCAAACCTTTAACCCGTGAAGCGTACCCTCCAAAAAATATTGGCCCCTGATCACTTTTCCCCATGCTTTGGTTACAGTCATTCGCGAGTTGTTTCCCCAGTGTAAAGGCTTCGTTTGGCCCTCGTAGCGACAAAGCAAAAGGCCACCGAGCCCCCTGTCTCCCACTGACCCTGGTGACGTTACGCCGTCATCCCTATATTTTTGAAAAATCAGATCATCGACCACAGATTCCTGTCCATGTAGTCCCTACAGAAAAAAAAAAAATCTCAAGGGTTTATATTTTGCTCTCTCCAGGGCTAAATTAATAATGTAGCTCTATTTTTTTTGTTTTAAGAGAAAGCGAAAGTCGTCCAGCACATTCAAAATGAATACGACAGACCATGAGCCTAATTTTATCCAATCAAAGTACGCCACGACGCGTCTTCGAAGCAACGCGTGTCGGAAGCCGACTTTAATCTTCGAACGGTATCTCACAATCTTCAAGAAAACTTTTCTCAGTTTTAGGTGGGTAAAGCATTTAGAAAAAAAAAGCGAATGTGTATGAGTTATTTGTTCTTTATAAAAAAATAAATGTTAGCTCCCCCCCCCCCCCCCCCCCCCCCGCCCCCCCCAGCTTATCAGAAAGGAGGTGATCATTATTTTCGGGTGGGAAGAATTTGGGATGCCGTTCGTTTTTTGATTTGCCCCTTTATTTCCGCTGCTTTGGGCTCAACTTTTTGGATTAAAAAAAAAAAAATCATTGGGGTCAAAAGTTACCGGGTTTATTTTGACCACCCGACTGTTAACTGTATCTCTATTAACAAAATTTGTTGGGAAAAGTAAATTGAACGTAAAGGATCTCTCTCTCTCTCTCTCTCCCCCTCTCTCTCTCTCTCTTACAAGGATAGATTTCAGACTAGGTTTGGGCCCTAAAATCTTCATCCTTGCGTTTTAAAGATTAATCAGTTATCTCTGTGTGTCTGTCAGTGTTTCTCTCTCTCTTCTTTCTTCTGCCCTTTTGTGTGTTTTTGGGGGTGTGTGTGTGTGTGTGTGTGGGGTTGTGTGTTTAAAAAGTAACCATGTAGGTTTATAATCTCCATCCCCACCATGTTCTTACCCCTGCCCCCCCCACCCCCTCTTCCCCTACGCTCCCATCATCATCCTATCCTCTTTCTCCGGTCTTCCCTCTTCCTTTTTCCCTGATTGATAAACTTTGAAAGGGGAGAAGCAGAAAATATTATTTTTCAGTGTGTGTGTTTTGTGTGTGAGGGAAGAGAGAGAGAGAGAGAGAGAGGAGAGAGAGGAGAGAGAGAGAGATTAAATTCTTTTTGTAACTTTTTTTAAATTTCTATACTCTTTTTTGTGTTTGTTAGGGCCCAGCTGAAATCACAGACCGCCCGGCATTTATAATATTGATTTTTTTTTCTGGGTTTTTTTCTGTAGCATGAAAGAGAAACTGTTCACGAGCAATTTTTTTTAGTATAAAGACGAAGAAAGAGAAGAACAATAAAAAGTTTTAATTTTTCAGTTTTTGCTTAAAATTCATTTTTATTTGGCAATTTGCACACAATTATATGCTGACACGCTATACACACATTAACACTTGCACTAAAGTAATATTTTTTCAGGTTTTTTGCATTGCCCAAACCTTTCCCATTTTGTGACAATCCGAAAAAAGGGCCTGTTGGTCAGCGGGGCTATAGAAATATCATGGGTACATTTGTGTGCAACTTTTACCCTTTAAGTGTCAATACTAAAAAAGCAAAAAGAATTCAGCTTAAAAGTGTTAAAAAAACATCGAAAATTTTAAAAATGTAGCTTTTCTTCCACTATTTTTTTGATGTTTTGTAAAATTTTTCTAAAATTTCTAGTTTTTTTCTTTTTAAAACATATTTTGTATTTCAACCCAATAAAAGTTGATTCTGGTAAATAGATTACGAAACTGCCTTTGGCAGATCTTCTCTTTTGTCATAAAAAAATATTTATGTAAACAAGCTACTGAATCCCCTATTTTAAAATCACTTTGATAACTTTGGTGTGTGTGTGTGTGTGTGTGTGTTGGTGTGTGCGTGTGTGGTGTGGTGTGTAGTGGGGGGGCGTGCCACACCACACATGCTGTTAGCTTAGCCAACCCTTAAAAGTAGGGAAAGGGTTTGGGTTTTTTCAGGCCAAATGGTCGGTCACTATTTGGAAATGCAAAGGATGGCAGCATTTTCATCAAAATCACTGCATATTTTGCCCTGATTGAAACGACAAAAAGCTGATGCTTTTTAAAATCTTTTTTTGCACTGACACTGACACTGACACAGTTTTTTTTTGCCAATGAGCGCCCTTTGGAAAGGGGGGTTACAATTACTGCATTACTGGATTGCGCCAAGTAATTTAAAATTAGATTGAAAAGTAGTTGACCAGAATCAAAAACTTACTTTGAGAATATTTCGACAGGGTCCCCCTGTCTTTTCAGTTTCCTGTTTTTTTGTGGGGCAGCGAGGCCTGGGGGGGCGAAATGTTTTGTGGGGGTGAATGGTTGTCAGGATTGTGGGGGGAAGTTCAAAGCCTTGATCTCTGTGGGCGGGGGGCTCGGGGCTTGATTTCGATGGCTTTTTTAACTTTTTTTTTTGGGGAGGAAGGCTCTGTAAAAAAGGTTTTGGTTTCGGGGGGCTGAAAACTGTGGCCCCTGGGGGCCTTGTGGTGTTCTGTATGGCAGAAGAGTCGGTTTTGTGTTTCCGTAGATGGGTGTGAGGGGTTTGCTGTCTCGCAGTGTAAGTATGGCACAGCTTGACAACCTCCTGACACTACACCCCTCTCTTGAGGGGGTCCATTTTGTCTTGCATGGGCCCGTTGCTGGGCATAGGGGTTGGGGGGTTTTTGTGGAACATTTTTGCAAAATGTTTTTTGGAAGGTTTGGCTAGACGCTGTGGGGAAACTCCAAGGGTTTCAGAGCGTTTAGCCGGCCTTCCAACTACATGGATGCTAAGTGTTCAAAAACCCCCCAACCCCACGCCAAAATCTTATTACGAGCCCTTCCTCACAAAAGAAAAGCTAAAAAAGCCATCGAAATGAAGATTTGACCCCCCAGCCGAACAGGATAAAGGTTTTGGGAATTTCCCCCCCCATTCACAACAGACCCTGAAAAACCATTTCACCCCCCCCAAACGTCGCCCCCCCCAGGCCTCGCTGCCACAAACACAAAGTGAAAAAGACAGGGCGACCCTGTAAAATATTCTAAAAAGAATTTTTGTTTTGAATCTAACTATTTTCCCTAATGGGAAATGAAATACTGAATTGTATTTTTTTCCCGCGTCTGTGTGTTTGTCTTTTGTTCCCCTTGCTTTTTTTTGGGGGGTCTAAAGGTAGGCCCTCAAAGATTGTCCCCACATTATACTTTTTTGCATAAGTTTTTTAGTTTTTTCAGCAACTGTTTTTCCCCCCAAGGGGGGGTTTTTTTTCATTTACACCTTCCGGCTGCATTGGGGGGGCTAGGATTCTTTTTTGCCCCCTTGGTGGTGAGAAAAACCCCAGTTTTGGACTGTGGGGTGTCTCAATTTGACGCCAGGGGCGCGGGGCCCAAACCCCACGTGTCCCCTGATGAGCCGCCGCGGCGAAGGCCTCGGAGCAGGCAATAAAAAATTATTGCCTTAAAAGGGGATTGCGAGGGTTTTCCCTTTTATGCAGCAGTAAAGTTTTTTTAAATTCGAACAATTTTTTAAATTTTCGCCCCGGTTTCCCTCTTCAAACCCCCCCCAAAAGTCAAAATTTTTCCCAAGTCATTATATAAAGTATTTCTTTGTTGGCCTGCGTTGTTTTTTCCCCCCATTTTAGATTGTTCGTCTATGTATTTGTCTGACTTTATTCAAGTTTAAAAGGGGTGGCCGTTGAATAAAAGTTCTCTGTGTTAGGTTTTTTAGGGGGGCAAAAAATACCCCCTTTTTTACTGTTTTTTCTTTTCTAATGTCGAACCAGATTTTGAAACCCGTATTCTTATAGTTGAAAGGAAAAAATGGTAATTTGGGACTTTTTAGTACGGGCACTTGGGCATGAGAAAATTCCGGGTTCCCAGATGGTATTTGTTTTATAAAGTGAATGAGAAGAGAGTATCCAAAGATTTTGGTTCCCCCCCCTGATTAAGATTCCTTGGGCCCGAACTCTTATTTAAGAAGTGAGATTTTTTCGAATGTACTGTTTCTAAATTTTCCCCTTTTTTGAGGTGGCTTTCATTCCCAAATTTGGGCCCAAGTTCAGGTGTGTGGGGGTTTGTTTTTGGTGTCCCTGGTGTCATGGGTGACCCTTCAAAGCTTACATTTTTAAATGAAAGGGTGGAAAAGGGGTTTATTCTATTTAATTGTAATGTTTTAATTTAAACAAGGATTTGTTTAAATTTACAGGAAAATTTTTTTTAATTCTCAAAATTTCAAAAAACTAACCTTCCACAAATAAATCAACCAAAAAAAAAAAACCC
>JAMYXO010000698.1:37500-39461 GCA_033310375.1 Conus canariensis | reverse complement strand
CAGCCTTAACGCGGCGGTGCCCGCCTTTCCTGCTCTGGCGCCTTGCCGATAAGTCTGGTATGACTGACAGTCACTTGTAGTCGCCCAGAGGGTCGCGATTGATGGGTCCGTCCGTCCTTTCTTTCTTTCTTTCTTTTTTTTTTTTTTTCTCTCTTTCTATCAGTTCTGCAATGGGGTTTTCCTTGGAGGAGGTTTTCCTTATTGTTATGTCCTTCTTACTCTCGGATTGCTATTATGACCAATATATTCTTGGTGTTATCGTTATTCTCTATTGGAGTTATTACTATTCTCAGTATTTTTATTATTTATTTATTTATTATTATTATGATGATGATTATGATTCTTGTTGTTATTGTATGTTGCTGTTGTTGCTATCACTACTATTATTATTATCATTATTGTTATTACTATCTTTATGGTGAATGTTAAGATATTGTTACTGCTGTAGTTATTCTTCTTATTATTATCATTATTATTATTATTATTTATTATTATTATCATCATCATCATCATCACCATTTCTATTATCATCATCATCATCACCATTTCTATTCTTTTTCTTCTTCTTCTCTTCTTCTTCTTCTTGTGATGATATACATATACATATGTATACCTGAATGGCGGGCTGGCTGCATCTTCAGCCTTAAGTGAGTGGCCAGAGACACAACACAGTTGGTAATAACCAGCTCATCATCATCATTTGTAGCCTTTTTTGTCATTCCTTCTTCCTTCTTCTTACAGTTTCTTCTTTCATCTTGTGATGGAGGGCTCCATTGCATATGTAAACATACAGGCATAATATTTGGATGTAGACCTGGATGGTGGGTTTTGCTGCATCTTCAGCCTTAAGTGAGTGGCCCGAGAGAGACACATCTGGTATAATCAGCTCAGCACCATCATTTCTAGTCTTGTTCTCATTCCTCTTCATTTGTGATGATACTCCCCATGATATGTAAACTTACAGGCATATATTTGGATGTAGACCTGGATGGTGGGTTTGCTGCATCTTCAGCCTTAAGTGAGTGGCCGAGAGAGACACATCTGGTATAATCAGCTCAGCACCATCATTTCTAGTCTTGTTCTCATTCCTCTTCATCTTGTGTGATACTCCCCATGATATGTAAACATACAGGCATATATTTGGATGTAGACCTGGATGGTGGGTTTGCTGCATCTTCAGCCTTAAGTGAGTGGACCCGAGAGACATACATCTGGTATAATAGCTCAGCACCATCATTTCTAGTCTTGTTCTCATCCTTTCATTTGTGATGATCTCCATGATATGTAAACTACAGCATTATTGGTGTAGACCTGTGGTGGTTTTGCTGCATCTTCAGCTTAAGTGAGTGGCGAGAGAATCATCTGGTATAATCAGTCAGCACATCATTCTAGTCTTGTTCTCATTCCTCTATCTTGTGATGATGCTCCCATGATATGTAACATACAGGCATATATTTGGATGTAGACCTGGATGGTGGGTTTGCTGCATCTTCAGCCTTAAGTGAGTGGCCAGAGAGACAATACAGCTGGTACATCATTCCATCATTTCTATTCTTTTTTTTCTCATGCCTTTCTTCTTCTTCTTCTTCTTCTTCTTCTTCTTTTCTTCTTGCCATGATCAGGACCATGTCATACGCATTGTCTATCTTTTGATGTGTACCCGGATGATGGGCCGGCTGCATCTTCAGCCTTAAGTGAGTGGCCAGGGACATCATCATCATCATTTGTAGTGTATTTTTTCATTCCTCTTGTTCTTCTTCTTCACGTCTTCTTCTACTTGTTATGATGATGATCCCCATGACATATACACATACAGGCATATATTTGGATGTAAACCCGGATGGCTGCATCTTCAGCCTTAAGTGAGTGGCCCGCGAGAGAGAGAGAGAGAGAGAGAGAGAGAGAGAGAGAGACAGCTGGTGTAATCAGCTCATCACCATCATTTCTAGACTTCTCATTCC